>JAYJMB010042533.1:0-31847 GCA_036873735.1 Pouteria campechiana
CCAACAGCCAAATATTCATGTCATACTCAAAACATTGATAATTTCAATCTAAGGGATACTCACTATCCCTCACAACCACATAACATCAATCTTAATCAAACATGGGATATCTATTATCCCTATCCAAAACACACATGCTCAGAAACAAATAAATGGGATATTCATCCCCATATTAATCAAAGAAGGGTGCCTAAATACCTTAGCCTTTAGCTCCAACTACTTTTCTCTAGCTTTGTCTTTTTAGATCATCCTATACAGGGTTAAAAGCCCATTTACTTAACCATTGTAATCATGTGCTCAATACTTCATATTAACATTTCTTTTCGAGCCAATTTCAAGCTATGATCATTAAACATGTAATTAATCAAAAATTACCTATTCAATTATTTTTACTGACCTTTTTCTATCATAAATAACTCTATAGGCCATTTTCATTTCAAAATGCATCCAAAACTCAAACTAATGTTCACACTCATTACAATACACATAATAACTATCTTAGGCCATTCACATTGATCATAGATATGCTTTTTTCCAAATTCACTAATTTAGTTCTTTTTAATCGAATTTTCTCTAAATTTTCTGTTATAAATGAGTCCACATTCCAATTCCATTCCAAATTACACCCAAGTCTTAAACCAAGATTCTCCACACATCACAATACCTATGGTAATCATATAGGTTATTCATATAGATTATAATTGTGCCTTTGTTCAATTTCACCATTTTAGTTCTTTTCACATAACCTTTAACTTAATAATTCAAAATTCCAAAATTATCTTAAAATTTTAATTCAATATCTCATACACATCACATTATACATAATAATCATGCTATATTGGTCATTCAAGTCATATACATGAATTTAATAAAAATCACCACTTAAGTTCTTTTTCACTCAAAACTACTAATGAAGTTATTCTCTTTGTTTAATTCAGTTTTCCGTAATAAATTTCTTTATAAAACACCATGTATCAATTCCTCATTCCACTAAAATGCAAAAAATTTCCCCCAAATTTCAACACCATAGGTGTTATAATGCACTGCTAAGAAGTCAACTAAGACTTGTCCTTTCACCACTTTTCACAGGTTGACAAATTTTGATAATAGTAGTGACCACTTTGCCAATCATCTCGATAGCATGGGATGAGTGATTAAGAACTTGAGCGGATCCACTTTTGAAATTAACCAAATCTTATAAGCGAGGAAATAATGCCTTAACTTTTGGGCTATAAACACTAAGGCAAGGCATGTCTTTTCGATTGAAGAATAATTGCATTCTGCATCAATCAATAGATGGCTAAGGTAATACAATGCTTGCTTCTTACCATCTTGATTTTCCTATGTGAGCAATGGCCCCAGCGATTGCTCACTCATGGAGATGTATAAAATAAGTAGTTTACCCTTAGCTGGTGTAGCCAAAATTAGTGGATTGCGCAGTAATTCTTTGATGGTATTGAAGGCTTTCTGACAATCTTCGTCCCAAACAAAGGCCACGTCTTTCTTTAGTAGATGATGAAATGGCTAATATCTTTCTGCTAAATTAGCAACAAATCTCCTGATATAAGATAGCTTGCCTTGCAAGCTTCTCAGATCATCTAAGTTCTTTGGGGGAGGCATTTTTCTTATTGCCTCTATTTTTTGTGGGTCCACCTCCAATCCTCAATGACGAACAATGAATCCCAAGAACCTGCCTGACCACTCCAAATGCACATTTGAGTGGGTTCATATGTAACTTATTTTCCTGAGCCATATAAAAATGGTGCATAGATCTTGATAGTGTTGATCATGACCATTGGATTTTACCACCAAATCATCGACATAGCATTCAACATGTTTGTGAAGCATATCATGAAAAATAACTTGCATAGTTCTTTGATAAGTAGCTCCTGCATTCTTTAATCAAAATGGCATAACTTTATAGTAAAAGATGCCCATTGGAGTATAAAATGTAGTGGATGCCTCATCTACTAGTGCCATCTTGATTTGATTGTAGCCAAAGTAACCATCCATGAATGAGAATGTGTCATAGAGTGTCATAGAGTGATGTGCTATCGATAAGGAGTTCTGTATGTAGTAGCAGGAACTCATCTTTCGGACAGGCTTCATTGAGATTGCAAAAATCAACACAAACTTGGATTTGTCCATTCTTTTTCTTTACTAGGACAACACTAGAGAGCTATCTCGGGAACTTGATTTCTAGGATGAAGTTGGCTTCCAACAACTTACTGATCTCATTAATAATTTATTGCTCCAAGTTATGTTTGAACTTCCTTGGTGCTTGCTTCACTGGTCACTTGCTCGGAGAGATATGCAAAGAATGCATGGCAATATCTAAACCTAACTTGGGGTATTTCAGAGTATGTCCATGCGAAGACATCTTTGAATTCCTTGAGGAGATTATTAGCAATTTCTTTTCATTTTCTAGCAAGGATTTGGCAATGAAGGTATGACACTTATCTTCATCTGTAGCCAAGTTGAACTCTTCAAGTTCATTAATTGTTGGTTGTCCACTATCTTCTAACCCCAGTGGAGCTGCGCCATAGGTTATTGCCTCTAAGGAAGAATCAGAATCATTGTCTTTTTCTTCCTCTGAATGGTCAGGGTTTGGTTCATGATCAAGCTCATGAGTCTCATTCGCCATTCCTCACTCTGGTTTGGAAATTGATGGGTCATCAACATCTTTTTTGTCGTTTGTATCATCATATCCCTCCGAATTTGTTCATGATTCTTTGTCATCAAACTCAGATTCTTTCTCTTCTGTTGATGCATGGTGAGAAGTGGAAGCCATGTAGTAGTGTGCAATTGTTGATAGGGCAGATGACGTTTTTAACATCTTGGACTCAATAGGAGTTGACTGATAGTTCCACATAGTAGGCCCGATGGTTGACCTGATACTCACACAGGAGCAATCCAAGGTATACTCCTCATCACTGTCCACATCAATATCATCGCAGGCACCAAGACTTCTCTAATCTTCTGGATACCGAAGACCCTTTTCATTTTCCTTTGATTGGAACTGGGATGAGCAAATCGGTTATTGACATATAGGGTTCATTAGGATAAATGCTCAGGAGGTCAATCATCCTCTGCACCTCTTACTGAATTTCTAGAAATTTTTGAAAGATAGGATTTCTTGGGTAGAAGATCAGAAGTACGACATTGTCCATATGGCAAGCCCATCTCTTTGAATACTAATCTTCCTTTTTCCACCTGGGACTACAGTTTAGGTTCTTCGCCCTGAATGATTTCTGACTTAGTCAGTTGAGTTAGTGGCCAATTGTACTTAACCAACATGGATTGTAATTTTCCTCCTCTGATTTCCCATTTACTGCTTTTTATGCTAAGATTGGAGAATGTCTCTTACTTTGATTAACTAGGGTTCCTAGTTTTAATCTCAAAATGCAAGGATTGCATTGGTTTCAAGACTACTTGAGAATAGCTTGGCATTAATGGTAATAATGTTGGAGGAGTAGTCATTGTTCTCGTTGAGCCTGGAGTGTTGATCTAGAACCAGGTGTTTTTGACTAGTGCTGGTTGCGGTGGCAATTAAGCTCACAAAGAGTTCGCAACTTGATTCTCATCAAGTCCAGCTAGTGGGGGTATAGCTTGCCCTCTGCTTATTGATGGTCTAGTTGACCCTCTCCCACGTCCTCTTTTAAGTGGTCTTAGTGTCAACGTTCAAGCTTGGAAGGCAACAGATTATGGAGTTGAGGAAGTTCCAACTAGCCTCCAGTTAAACACATTTTGAATTAGCAGGAGTGACCAGATGCTGTGATATTTGCAGAAGCTGAACCGACAACTTATCTTCATCATCATGGAGCACTTCCAACTCTTTCATGAGTTTCAACTTGTCTTCTTGTGAGACACTTGTCTCAATCTCAAAGCACAAAGACATTGGTGGTGGAACCAATGGGAATGGAGTTGCCTGTGAAAATAAAGCCCATGATGAGGTTGTTGTGATGTGGACCCTTGTCTTTTACCAACAAACAGTTGTTGCCTTCTATACTTAGGCTGGCTGATTCTTTCCGCTGCTCTGATTCATTTGGTACTAGCTAATATTGGGCTTTTGAGAAGAACGCCTTTGAAATTGTGAATGGCTGTACATCAACCGATATACGCTTCATTATGCCATCCTGGTAGAACTTAAAGCATTGGTGTGCCATGGATGCTACAACATGGTATTAGTATAACCATGGCCCTCCAAGCAACAGGCTGTAGGACATTGGCGCATTAATGACATGGCAATTGACCTTTGTGAGAAATCCATAAATATCAAGACTCAAAGTGATAGTCCCCATAGTCCTCTGATTTTCTTGGTTGAAGCCTTGGATCACCAAGGTGCTGCTTTCGAGAATGGATGGGCACATTCCAATGTGCTTTTATACTTTGAGTCGAAGAATATTCATCGCAGATCCTGGATCATACATAATGCGGTTAATCCTTTCTCCCGCCAGATCGCCACTTACAAATAATGGACAGTTATGCTCTATACTTCTGTAATGCCCCGCACTCCCACCCAATGCATTTTGACCATGCCGCACCGGAGCCAAGGCAGAATGCTACCATTTCCCTTTTTCTAAAGGAAAATCTTACCATAATTTCACCATTTCTCTAATTCTAAGGAAATATTCTGCCTAAAATTTGGTAGAGCCTACCCTATTTTATGAACATTTAAACCTAATATACATGTATTAAATCAATAAAATTTATATTCCTACAATCCAATGACAACAATTTTATCTACACAATCTCACACCCATACTCACAGCTCCACCCAAGATCGGAACCATTTCATGATGGCAATGTTCCACCCTAAATTAATACAATTCCATATACAATTTCATATTTAAATGATTTACTATGACATACCATACATTATTTATAATTTGATATAATCATACAATCTCATGATTAAATGATAAATTACGAATTTCTATGGGATTCCAATCCCAATACTTTTCCATAACATCAATTTTCCTCTAATCTTGCTCATCTATCCCAATCCTTAGTTGAGAGTTTTCACCTAGCCTGTCAGCTAAAAAATTAATATAAGAAAGCATGAATCTGGGCAACTCAGTAAGTAAGCATAGATAAAATAAAATAATAATTAATTGTAACAACAAGTTCTAACCCAGAACATGTATCATATACAACATAATTCAAATTTAAACACCATAAACACATCACGTTCCTATCTCATCCTGAGATGTACAACCCAAGGCAATGATACCATCAGACTCGCATCCTCATCCTTTCCAATCACACCCTACACCTTTCCAGCATATAATATCATACAGTGTCATTCCAGTACTTCACATCACATCTAAGCCACTTTGGCTCATCATATTACAATAAATGCTAAATGGACATTTTATATCACCATACATGCCATGCAAGCACCATATGTCCAACTATGCCATACAGGCATAACATCATAACCATGCCATACAATCTCACTTATCTTGGAATGCTTCTCATCCCATTACTATATACAGGCATATATTTAACATTCAATCATTGAATTTTAAACATGCAACTCACAGGATAATTTTTCTTATCCCTATCATTCACAATTCATGCAAACTTCACTTTTGAATACAATCAGGGAATATACCTCATTCCCTATCCATCTCACTATTCATACAATCACCATAGCATATTCAACTTGGGATATTTACTATCCCTATCAATCCAACATGCATAACCTTATGCACCAATGAAACAACCATGTAATGAAGGGATATTCTCTATCCCTCACATTAGCATTTATATCAAATCAAAATATCAAATAATGCAATTCAAGTGATACTCATTATCCCAACCATTCGGGTTTCCACAACACTTTACAATCATCAATCGAAGAACCACTAGTCTTTAACTAAATATGGGATATCTACTATCCCTCGTCCAAACCATACATGCCTGGAACAAACATAGGATAAATAATATCCCCATCTATTCATTCAACTCATACAAGGGGCTGCCTACTTACCTCAAGCCTTTAGCTCCAAATCACTTTTCTCCAGCTCTGTCTTTTCATCCTTCTCAGATCATCCGGTACAGGGCAACAATGCCATTCATAATCATGTACCCCATATATCACATCATATTAATACTTCTTTCATAGACAAACTCAGGCTATATTTATCAAACATATGATAAACACTAGTTAACTTAGAGTTTCTCCATAATTATCACAAGAAACCTCCTTTCTTGATATATTTATCTAGTATCTTACATTATTAACATTTAAACAACATGTAAACAACTCAGTTAATCTTTAAATCTATTCAATTCATGGCTTACAAAGGCCATTCACAAAAATCCTCTTTAAACTCTAACTAGGGCATAGCCCACAACTTGATTCTACTGGTCCAAACCACTTCATACATGTTCTAAAACATACTAATCATGTCATTAATCATTTATCCCATGGTTAATTCAACAAAATTCAGGAAATCCCTAATTTTTACTATTCATAAAAACCCTAATCATGCCAAATCCAAAATTTCTTAGGCCAAATCACAATAATTACTTCATTAGATCATTCCCCCATGAATTTATAAGCACATACATCAATTTAAGCCCCAAAATCCACTTTTCCCCAAAATTGTAAAATCAAAAATCTGAGATTCGGTTGGGAGATTGGACTTACCTTTGCTTAAAAGCGTAGCCGTCCTCCCTAAATGAATGACCAAGCTCCTAGCTCCCTGTTGCACCTTCCATTTGGAGGAAATCTAACATTTCTTCCATTTTCTTCCCTTTTTCATGAATTAAATGGGTGAAAATTGGGTTTAAGTAAAAGATTATAAGTTTTTCTAGTTAGGCAAGGTAATTTCCTAGCTAAATAGGCAAGAAAAAAAGCTAAATGGGATTAGGGTAAAAAGGGGAGAAAGAATGGGACGGAAAATTCAGAGAACAAAACAGGTTTGGGGCTGAAAAGTTGGCCCCCAATTTATAACTGCCACCCAGCGTCACCGGCGCTATGCTACTGCCACTGAATTATGCCAGCGCCAGCCCACTGGCCTACCCAACGTTTTCCTAATTTTTAACATTTTTCAACTCTTTCTTTTTCCAATCTTTTTCCATCATTTATTCCACATAAGAATTAACATAATTGTACAAAATTTTACCTCTATTAACATGTATGTATATCACATATTCATGCACAAATGATTTTAGCTAGCACAATTTCATAAACTTTCATACACCTTCTACATACTTGAATCACTTCATACAAAATTCACTTTTCTGTAATAATCTACACATAATTAACCCATAATTAACACCACAGGTGTTATAGACCATCCTCCTTACAAAAGTTTCATCTTTGAAACTTTCATCATCAAGTTATACTCAAATACCCCAACATGGGAATTGTACTAGTATGACATACAATCACACGCACATAAATACATATATATATATATGCAACATATTCTTATATATTTTCATCATACCACAAACACAAAATCAAATTTCTTATATTGCCTTATCATTAGGCAATCTCAATTAGCCTTTTATTATTATCTATATCAATCTAGCCTTATCGAGGCTTTATCATTCAGCCCATTACATTTTACGCACTGATCTCTCCCTATGCCCCAGGCAATGAAGCTTGCCATGTCCATGACAGCTTTCCTGCTGCCCTCTATGGCACTCCGTCCTCATTGCTTCATATGGACTACATACTAATCAATTTAATGATCATGCCCACACATCCGTGTCATTATGACACATCCATAACTCACAGCATTATGATACATCTAGGCTATCTAGGCTATCATTCTATTTAATCATACATTTTCATTCTAACACACTGACAACAATTTTATAACAACTCAACAACAACATTAGCACAACATTAATATATAAAATTACATGCAATACAATACAAAATCACATAAATGTAGGACTATTTATCAATTTAGGCTAATCCTAAGCCATCATATTCTGGCGACACCATTCACCTCTGCTAGATACAGGCATCAGAGATATGTCATCCATCCACCTATGACAAACAAAGGCATCAAAGGTATAATATCACATTCGGGCTATCCTAGCATCACAGCCAAGCCCCAGGCTATTCGAGCCTCCACCCTATTTGGGTGTCAAATCCAGGTCATCATAGACCTCATCGCCATCACAAGCGGAATCCAGACCATCACAGGTAACCCACCTTTGCCAGACATGGGCATTAGAGGTCTTCACCATCACAAGCGACAACCAGGCCATTTAGGCCTCTATATCATCTCTGGCCATTCGGGCCATCACGCCAACTAGGCATATCAACTATAACAACTCATTGGTATAGTGCATCCTTACCAGGAACCTCACCAGCCTCATGGTTTTGTCCCTTCCGGCATAGTGCATCCTTAACAGGAACTTCACCAGCCTTTGGGCCTATCCTAGTTAGTGTCCACGAGCTTACCACCAACTCCCGGTGGTTTTCACAAGCTTACCACCGAATCACTTTATATCGGTGCTTTTCACGAGCTTACACCAACTCCCAATGGTTTTCACGAGCTTACCCTCAACTCACTATATACCTGTGGTTTTCACGAGCTTACCACCAACTCCCATTGGTATTCATGAGCTTACCATCAACTCACTATATAATGGTAGTTTTCACGAGCTTACCACCAACTTAATATACACTGGTGGTTTTCACGAGCTTACCACCAACTCACTAGAAAACATCACATCTATATCATTATACAAGTGTTAAAGCATACACATATGCATTTTCATTTTATATCAACATATCAATTATATTACTTCCATTCGGGCATTATAGTCATCACAATCATACATAAACATACAAATGTCATCCAACATTGCAATCAATCTCGTTAATGCTATCTGGCATTTCAATCATAATAATGCCATTTTAACATTTCAACCACATCATTTAACAAATATGAATGCTCAGTTACTCATAATAATTTAGTTCAATCCAATTACATAAACAAGCAATCATTAACAACATTCAATCAGAGTATGCTTCCATACTCAAAATACAAACATCAAATACAAATGTCAGCAATATGTGCCTACACCCCATGGGTATCCATTTCTCATTACATCCTCGCCATCATGGCATCTTTGCCATCAAGGCATCCAAACTTTTACAAACATATCTGTATCTTATGGATATTACATATCATACTAAACTAATTAGAAAGTTCAACATATACACAAGCCAAGCCATTCACCCAGATACACATCTAGGACTATTGCCCCAACATATCATATTCAATCAATTGATCACAATAATTCACACGATCAAGGTATACCTACCAATTTATGAAACTTCACAGTTTCATACTTCCATTTTCACATTCATACACATTATGAATAAACAAGTCAGGATAATACGTATATGGGCACCACTACACTTCCCTGCACTACTCTACCCACTACAAACAATTGCTACTTTATGCTATCATAGCACTTTCACTTCTTTTCTATGGTAACAATGAGCACAATGCTTTAGCATTAACAATTACATGGCCTACTTCCTTTCTCACACCTTCCTATTGCCATTAAGCTAACCTTTTCTCATGAATCCATAAACCAGTATTGGCATGTCATATCCTAGCTCTTTCTCATAACCATTGCCATCATGAGTCTAGACTTAATGCTTTTGCACAGATGAGCAAGACTTACCAGATAGATAAGTCACAAAAAAGGCTCTGATACCACCTGTAACACCCCGCATCCCCACCCTATGTATTTTGACCACACCACACTTGGGCCAATGTGGAATGCTACCATTTCCCTTCTTCTTAAGGGAAATCTTACCATAATCTCACCATTTCCCTAATTCTAAGGAAATATTTTGCCTAAAATTTGGCAGAGCCTACCCTATTTTATGAACATTTAAACCTAATATACATGTATTAAATCAATAAAATTTTATATTCCTACAATCCAATGACAAAAATTTTATCTAGACAATCTCACAATCATACTCACAGCTCTGCCCAAGATCAAAACTGTTTCATGATGGCAATGTTACACCCTGAATTAATATAATTCTATATACAATTTCATATTTAAATGATTTACTATGACATGCCATACATTATTTACAATTTGATACAATCATACAATCTCATGATTAAATGATAAATTACAAATTTCAATGGGATTCCAATCCCAATACTTTACCATACCATAAATTTTCTTCTCATCTTGCTCATGCATCCCAATCCTTAGTTGGGAGTCTTCACCTGGCCTCTTAGTTAAAAAATTTAACATAAGAAGGCGTGAGTCTAGGTAACTCAGTAAATAGGTATAGATAAAATAAAATAATAATTAATTGTAACAACATTTTCCAACCCAGAACATGTATCATATACAATATAATTCAAATTTAAACACCATAAACACATCACAAGATAAAATAAAATAATAATTAATTGTAACAACATTTTCCAAACCAGAACATGTATCATATACAATATAATTCAAATTTTAACACCACAACACATCACATTCCTATCTTATCCTGTGATGTACAACCCAAGGCAATGATACCATGAGGCTCGCATCCTCATCCTTTCCAAGCACACCCTACACCTTTCCAACATATAATAGCATATAGTGTCATTCCAACACTTCACATCACATCCAAGCCACTTTGGCTCATCATACTACAATACACACCATATAGACGTCTCATATCACCATACATTCCATGTAGGCACCACATGTCCAACTGTGCCATACAGGCATAACATCACAACCGTCCCATTCAGGCATGACATACAATCTCACTTATCTTGGAATGCTTCTCATCCCATTATTATGTATATGCATATATCTAACATTCAATCATTGAATTTTAAACATGCAACTCATGGGATAATTTTTCTTATCCATATCATTCACAATTCATACAAACTTCACTTTTAAATACAATCAGGGAATATACCTCATTGCCTATCCATCCCACTGTTCATACAATCACCATAGCATATTCAACTTGGGATATTTACTATCCCTATCAATCCAACATGCATAACCTTATGCACAAATGAAATGGCCATGTTAATGACTAAAACATATGATCATCTAAGTAAGCATTTAACAAAGGGATATTCTCTATCCCGTACATCAGCATTCATATCAAATCGAAATATCAAATACTGCAATTCAAGGGATACTCATTATCCCAACCATTTAGGTTTCCACAACACTTTACAATCATCAATCAAAGCACTACTAGTCTTTAACTAAACACGGGATATTTACTATCCCTCATCCAAAACATATATGCCCAAAACAAACATGGGATAAACACTATCCCCATTCATTCATTCAAGTCATACAAGGGGCCGCCTAGTTACCTCAAGCCTTCAGCTCCAAACCACTTTTCTCAAGCTCTATCTTTTCATCCTTCTCAGATCATCCTATATAGGGCAATAATGTCATTCATAATCTGTACCCCATACATCACATCATATTAATACTTCTTTCATAGCCAAACTCAGGCTATACTTATCAAACATGTAACAAACACTAGTTTACTTAGAGTTTCTCCACAATTTTCACAAGAAACCTCCTTTCTTAACATATTTATCTAGTATCTTACATTATTAACATTTAAACAACATATAAACAACTTAGTTAAGTTTTAAATCTATTCAATTCATGGTTTATATAGCCCATTCACAAAAATTCCCTTTAAAATCTAACTAGGGTATAGCCCACAACTCGATTCTATTAGTCCAAACCACTCCATACAAGTTCTAAAACATACTAATCATGTTATTAATCATTTTTCCCATGATTAATTCAATAAAATTCAGGAAATTCCCAATTTTTACTATTCATAAAAACCCTAATCATGCCAAATCCAAAATTTCTCAGGCCAAATCATAATAATTACTTCACTAGATCATTCCCCCATGAATTTATAAGCACATCCATCAATTTAAGCCCCAAAATCCACTTTTTCCAAAAACCCTAAAATAAAAAATCTGAGATTCAGTTGGGAGATTGGACTTACCTTTGCTTACAAGTATAGCCATCCTCCCTAAATGAATGACCAAGCTCCCAGCTCTCCGTTGCACCTTCTATTTGGAGAAAATCCAATGTTTCTTCCATTTTCTTTCATTTCAATGGTTCAAATGGGTGAAAATTGGGTTTAACTGAAAGATCACAAGTTTTTCTAGCTAGGCAAGATAATTTCCTAGCTAAATAGGTAAGAAATAAAGCTAAATAGGATTAGGGCAAAAAGGGGATAAAGAACGAGATGGAAAACTCAAAGAACAAAATAGGTTTGGGGCTAAAAAGTCAGCCCCCAATTTATAACCACTGACCGACACCCATTCGGTGCCACCGGTGCCATGCTACTACTACCGCCCGATGCCACCAACTTACACCAATGCTGCCGATGACAGCTTGCTGGCCTATCCAATTTTTTCTTGATTTTTAAAATTTTTTGACTCTTTCTTTATCAAATCTTTATCCATCATTTATTCCACATAAGAATTAACATAATTGTAAAAACTTTTGCCTCCATTAATATGTATGAATGTCACATATTCATGCACAAATGATATTAGCTAGCACAATTTCATAAACTTTCATACACCTTCTACATACTTGAATCACTTCATACAAAATTCACTTTTCTCCATTAATCCACACATAATTAACCCATCATTAACACCACAGGTGTTATAACTTCCAAGCAATAAGTCATCATCTACGAAAGTGATAGTCTGGTTGCATTCAATTGTATCAGCAACCTCTGCCAGGTATAGGGCTTTGACAAACTCATCTACCAACGCATTAATAAGTGCTTGCTGAGACTCCTTAGAAAGCTACAGCGCATTGTATATGCTCAGTCATGCTGAGATTTTGCGTAAGTGAGCAACGACATCATACTCTAGTTTATTTGTGAGCTCTGAAGCTTTCCTTTCTTCAACAGGGGGACAAGGAACTCTAGGCACTAGCTCTTCTTGCATTTATGCCTTTCCTTTATCCTAATATTCTTCCTCGACCGTAACGTGACCATTACTTCAGGTGATCCAATGCTTCTAGTGGAGCAATCTCTTCATTTAGCATGATGTTGGTCATGTTGCAAGATACCTCTGTAGGTTCTGATGGCTCTTGGATCAACAACTTGAGTAGTCCAGAAGATGAAGTAGGCATCTCTTTGGGTAATAAAAAAGCCTTTCCCAATGCGATTATGCACCTTTATTCTTGCAACACGGGTCAATAAAGGCAAATATTGCACAATCTCAAGGCATAATCATAAAGATGCTCCCCTTCAAGAGGATGAATTCCTCGCACTTGTACCTTAGAGAATTGAGAAGTATAGTCATGAAATCCATGTGTCAACGTTTCAGCTAGCACCTCCTAAGATCTGAATGATTCGGTTGGCAATGTCACGATCTACTTTAGGGCATTGCTATTACCATCCAATGAAAATGGGAAGCTCTTGGTTCGCATATGTCTCATTCTGGGACATCATTCGCACCAAGGCTTGATACTGGAATAAGTGTCCAATCACAACCTTGTAATGTTCCTTGAATAACTTCATCATGGGCCACCCTAAGTAACAAATTTGCTTAATTTCTGGAACTGTAGTTAAAATAGGGGCCCTCATGTAGTGTAGGTATTCAAGGACCCTTGCAATATGTGATTCAATGAACACTTATTTCTTTGGTGGGTCACCCATCACCTTCATCTTTTTTTCAGCTTGATTAAAGGCCTCTATGAAGCTAGACAACATTCAATGATCAAAATAGGCTCTCTTTGCTAGGGAAAGATGGATTTCTTCTACTTTTAGGTGATCAAGCGATTGTGGGTCACTCCAAGTAGCGTCGCTATATTTATGAAATAATTGCCCATCCTTTCGCCAAAATGTTGGTCCCAATTGATGAGAGACTTCCCGATTCCTTCATTTCTTTTGAGAAGGAAGTGTAGCAGGAACATATCTTATAAGGGGACCCATTCTTTGGCGCCCTGAACTGCTAGAGTTCGGAAGTAGTTCTTCTTTACTTCCGAGGAAAATGAGCTTTCAAAATTTCAATGCATCTTTGCAAGGTCTAGATTTTCTCCATAGCACTCATTAGTAGAGAGGAGGAGATGTGTAACTAGTGAATCACCAATATTGAATATGGTGAAACCTTGATGCCAGTGTTCTCTTTGGTGATCACGCCTTCTACAAGAACGTTCTTACTTCCTGTTTGGCAGGCTTGTGGAGGTCTTGCCTTTGCCAATGTGATAGCAAGATGCCATTACTGGATATTCAAATGGATTTTCTTCATCAAAGCTTGGGTTATTCCCTATTCCCAAGTCTGGTAAGTTATCCCAAAATGCCATCCATACTTCATCTGCAGCTGACAAAAGCGACGGTGATGGCCCTTAAGCATAAAGTTCCGCAGGCTCTTCTTTTCTTTTACCCCACCATTTTCTTATAAAAAGATTTGAGCCTCTTGGGCTAGAGGTAATCCCCAATAATGTATGGTTGAAACCATGATGGCCAATAATGTGTTCTTTCGGGATATGGGAATAAATCCTTTACGTGCTCTTCCCTTTCTTTCTGCTTTGTATGCTTAGCCTGATGATTCCATCCCTTGCACCTAATTAACAGGACCTACGGGATGTCTTTTGGGTAAACAAAATCTCAACCTTTGTCATCAACCATGATTTCTCTCTACACCTCTTGGTTAGAGGTTTTAGGGAACTGACGATCAAATTATTATTCCAGTATTGCTACATCGGGAATTTCTTTTATAGATATGTTGTTAGATATTTCCTATGCATCCTTCTTTAGTGTAATGATTCTACTCTTCATGCAATAGTTAATAATTGTCCTTACTATTTTGCATTTTACCATCAAGTGATTGATACCCCAATGGTAATGGCAGTATAGGGGATAGTTCACCTTATTTGCTTCTGATGGGAATAATGGTTCTTATAGTTTTATATTCCCTAATTAAATGAGCCATAATAGAATTGGTACCACCTCCTTATCAGAATATTGGTATTTTGGCTCTATGATCTCCCTTTTCTTTGGATACTTGTCATTATCATCAATTTTGGTTTCAGTGGTATTGATAGAAATGTTTGGTTTGCCTTTTTCTGGTTCTTTCTTCTTAAGTCAAAAGATGCTTTCTTTCTGCTTATCGTCCCGAACTTTACTTTCTCCAAAGAGGGAGAGGAGGCATTCCTTTCGACTTACCTTGTTGGTCAGCACCTAGAAGGTGGTGGTCTACTCATTCACCAGAATCGCGAGGTCGAGCTTAATGTCATTATGACATAGGTAGACTCTTTGCTCCTCTGTTAAGGGTGCTTTACATTTGCTGGCTTCCTTCTGCCAGCGAGATCTGCCAGCGAGAGATGAATTCCTCTACTAATTCATCATCCCTCTATTTTAGGAGGGTGAGATCAGTCAATGTGACATCTTTCTTGGTCATGAAGAATCTGGTCAGAAATAGGTTTTGCATGTCATTCTAAGTTTTGATTGACCCCAAAGATAACATCAAGAAACATTGGAATGCGAGCCCTTTGAGGGAGGAACCAAACAATCCTAAACAGATGTTGTAATAAATGGTGTAGTTTCCCATCTTAAGATTGAAGAGGGTAAGATGGTGTTGAGGATCATCCATTCCATCAAATGTATGAAAAGTTGCCATTTTGGAGTTCAGTGCAAATGGCTCATTCTCAATTTCTAGAGGATAAGGCCGATGATATATGTTGGGTATTTGAAAAGGCAAGTTTATTTGCCTTTGAGCCATCTAATCATTTATCATTTCATTAAAATGGGCCACTAAATCCACCTTCATTTGAAATAGTGGTGCCTGCACATTTGCATCGAGGCGATGCAGTCGGGGAAATAAGAGATGAGCCTTCCACCTTTATAGGGTCTCCTCTTGGTGGATAGAAGATAAATGGTAGCAATGACATGGTCGTTCCCATAAATGGAGCATTGAGAGGATGTGAAGCATTGAAAGGTTGACCAGAATTGAAAGTTTAGCCAGCATTTTGTTGTACACATAATTCTTACAAATGCTGGTTTTTAGCTTCTAGTTGCTCTAATCATTTAGTTAGCTCCTGTATGGATGTAGCAGTTGTATTACCCTCAATCATGTATGATGTGACTATCGGGAAGGTTTAATGAGTTTGCATCAATTGGTGAGGAGATGGGGATGCCTGATCCTCTCCCCAATGTCTTCTGACAAAGAATAGAACATTAGGGGAGGTACCATAAGCCTGAACATCAACCTCGTAACCATCCCAGGATGAGATGGACTGGGCAATGCTGGTGATGGGTCCCTGTCAGCTAAAGTGGTGTAGACACTAACGAGCTGCACCTTCCTCTTCTTCTGGTCTCTTTTGTTTAGGTTACTAGGGTCGGCCTTGCTTTCTCTTTTCTCTACCTTTGATGCCTTTGTTGGCATCAGAAGAGTGCCTATCCTATCACTCTCTCTTCTCTAAGAACATGAAAGATTTTTCAGGACAACAAACATTTTGTTGCCTAGGCATTTATCTTAGGATGGAGATGGTCTTGCTACTATTGTAGTGTGCTTCTCGGAAGGTAGCTTCCATCCTTCCTTCTTTTCCTGAATGGTAAACCTGCAGGTTGACCTCTTCTTGGATATGTTCCTCTTTATTGTTCTCTTCCCCGCTTGTCTAGGAAGCTGAGAACAACATTTGGGAGCCTTGCTCGGAGCATTCCTCCCATGGATGCTAACAAACTTAGGATTGATGATAGCTCCTATCTACCTCCCCTCTGTGACTTTGGGGAGATCGAGAACTACAACCTTTTTTGCTTCATTTGAGCAGAAACCCGAGTACTCCCATTCTTGAAAGAGTCTAGAGCAGTGTTGAAGATGGTTTCGTCTCCAACAATTTGAGAAGCATGAGGAGAAACAAACTTCCTCCTTTGCCTCCTATTCTTCTTATGTTTCTTCTCAACCTCACTATTACTAGATGCTGAGATAGCGGAAGTAACCTTAGGAGCCACTGGAGGGGCCTTAGGTGCTGCTAAGGTGGTCTTGGGAGCTAGTGTAGCATCCTTGGATGAGGTAGCAATCAAAGTCGCTGAGTCCCTCCCATAAATAATTGGTGCTGGGTTGGTTGACACCATGATAAAGGAGTGAGGGACACTCCTATCAAAATTTTAAGGGGTTTTGATGCAAAACTGCCACTTGGCAAGAATCTAAATGTGAGTGATGATGCCATTAGGATTGAGCTTTCAAATTAAAAGAGATTGAAGGTGGAAATGATTAAAGATCTGCAAAGAGCAAAAGAAGAGCTTAGTCAGTTTCATGAAAAATAAGGTCGCTAGAATACACTGACATTACTTTTTCTTAAAGATGAATGGTGGGATGTTTCACATCGGGTTAATCATTTTTGTAACAAGTACAAAAAAGAGTTAAGGAAAAATGGAACAACATGAAGATTGGCTATAATGAATCAAACAATTTCCATTTTTATTGATTTTTCTCAATTGATTACACTTGCTGTGTACATTAGAAAATTGTATATTCACATCCTAGACTACAAATGGTCCTAATTACATCTCCACAATGGGAGAAAATCCTTGATTAAAAGAAAAAAGTATAATGTATCTTAAATACCTAAAAATAAAACACACTCTCTTTCAAAATGAATATGTGTCATCTTTAGGATCACCGAGCACATTGCAATGACTTGATAATTAGTAGATAATCTCACGTCAATGGGTGGATAGGATGACAAGGCTCTAGACTAAGTTGCTAGAAACTGGGTCAACCTAAAGAATGGGTGTTTCAATCTAATTAGTTTATCCTAGGTGGAATTGAGACTAGGTGATTTTTGTTGTTTAGATTGTAAGAAACCATAGAGATAGTAGGTGGTTTGTGACCCAAGTGGTATATCCTAGAAGGACTCAAGACCAGATGATCTCTATTATATTTAAACCTGAAAGAGACTAGAAGAAAATAGGTGACCTAGGTTTGGTTTGGCTTTCTCTCATTACCCATGAGATGCTTAAGAAGAATGAGCCAGGTTAACTGGGTTTTGGTCAGCTTTCTCTCTTTGCCCATGAGAAGCTTAAGAAGAGTGGGCTAGGTTAACTGGGTTTGGCTGATTTGATGAATAGTAATGACTTAGTGACTCAGTGATTCGGTTCTAGACTTAGGCTTTTGAATGAGTTGGTGAATAATATTTACTAAGGTTTGACTCGCTGAGTATGACTCAGTGACTTGGTGACTCATGACTCAATGACTTAGTCTTAGACTTAGACTTTTGAATGAGCTGGCGAATAGTATTTGCTAAGGTTTGACTCGGTGAGTCATGACTTAGTGACTCGGTAAGTCATGACTCAGTGACTCAGTCCTAGACTTAGGCTTTTAAATGAGTTGATGAGTGGTGTTTGCTAAGGTTTTACTTGGTGAGTCATGACTCAGTGACTTAGTTAGTCATGACTCAGTGACTTGGTCCTAGACTTAGGCTTTTAAAGGAGTTGATGAGTGGTGTTTTCCAATATCCCATGGAAAATTAAAAGCGGGCAATCTCTGTCATTTATACTATGAGAGATCGAAGATTCAGGTTACATTAATTAAGCCTAATTACACTTTGAGTTAATTAATCCTAATCATGGTTAGCACTAATGATAGTGATTTGTGTTAAATAATAGTTCTTAATTGATTTAAGATAATATCATTAGTTCCCTGATTTATGGGGCATTTACAAGGTAACTCTATTATTTAAGGAGTTTAATTAGTGTTTAATCAGGGTTTAATGTGTTTTAAATATCTAATCCAATATTATCCTGTTGTCCACAAATCATATGAGTCCCACTATTAACACAACATGGGTGGAGCCCATGTGTGTACCATAGTAGGGCCATGGTAGAGTGTCTTTAAGCACTACAAAAATTACTAATGGCCTGTACCATGGTAGGGCCATGGTAGAGTGTCTTTAAGCACTATAGAAATTACTAGTGGCCAAAGGCCACTAGTGTCAAGGGAGGCATCTGCCTCTTGAAGACTCCTTCAAGCTTCTTAAGAAATTCTCTCCTTTTCAAGGTCAAAAGAGGGGGTATTTATAGTTTTTCAACCTCTGAGGGCAATTTGGAAATTTTAAAAAATATGCCTTGGTTGTACCTGTAGGGGCATTTTGGGCATTTTAGCAAATTATGCCTTGGTTGTACCTGTAGAGGCATTTTGGACATTTTAGCAAATCATGCCTTGGTTGTACCTGTAGGGGTATTTTGGGCATTTTTTAAAATTGGAGTCTGACTCCCACACCTTGGAAGGAGCTTGACTCTCACGCTTTGGAAGTGCCTTGACTCCCACACCTTAGAAGGAGCTTGACTCACACTCCTTGGAAGGAGCTTGACTCCCACGCCTAGGAAGTGGCTTGACTCCCACGCCATGGAAGTAGCTTGACTCCTATGCTAGGGGCATTTTTGGAATTCTCATTTGCACCTTTGGCCAATCCAAATATTTTAATTAATTAAAATGGATCACCAAAATCCAATTAATTGTATGTACATCTAATGTGGGTACCATGCAATAAATTTGTAAAATAGATTTAAAATGTACTTTTTTATATACCTTATTATATTTTTAAAAATTTGTTTACTTGGTGTTGATTTACAATCCTTATTATATATGTATACATGCATATATATATATATATATATATATTAAGTTCAATTTCACAAAAATAATGTGAACAAATTTGATCATCCATCTGTGTAGGTGAGAGGCGTCCTTGTTGGCGTTGCTACTTGTGGCGAAGTTAGTCCCTCATTTGCTCGGCACATCAGTAATAACCTCAACTGCATGCCACATTTGCAGTGAAGGAGATGGCTTCTCGATTGCGCAGATCAGATGCTACCTTAAATCCATGGCACGTCATCAGTCTGGTTGTCTACACAGGGAGATTTTCCAGAATGGCTGCATCATGTCATCGTCTCTTGGGTCTTACCACTTTGGAATGTGATAGCTGGAGGATTTATACATGTCGTGGGCCCATGCCTATCATTACAGCTACCGAACTAGCCTTTTCACTTCTCTCTCCTTCCCACAATGCAACAAAGCCCTTCTAGATCTTCATCCAGGTGGTTGAGAGATGAAAGGGCATGGGAGATTCGACCGTTGTGAGGTGAGCAATGGTTGTTCATGAATTTGAGCCCGACTATTGCTCCTCCAGCAAATCAGCACGTCCTTCTATCACCTTTCCCTTGGCCGACGACGCTGCTAGACACTGGTTGCTTGATGCTGCCGATGAACACAAGTTGGCATTGCAACTTCTTTGTTGTTGAGTGGAACCAGTCCGGATCGGCTGTCCCTGCTCGCCGCCGATCACACCAACAAGGTAGCTGCCCCCCTATTTTCCAATGGAATGGGCAAAAAACCCATTCTTGTTGTTCATCTCTAGGCCCGTTCATCCATCGATCGAAGTTGCCGATTGTCATTGATGCTATTCGCCATTATCTCCCAATTTGACGTCGCTAGAGCTATCTCATCTTCCCCACTGTCGACCCACTATTGCTACTGGTTTGCTAATCCTAGTGGAAATTCGCTGCCGCTGATGCCTTTTCCCCCTTGCTCTGGCAAAAAAACCATCAATGACCATCGCCAGCATTGCATATTTTGCGACATCGGCCAACACCTCTGTTGACTTCCTCTTTGGCGTTGATGCAACTACTTATGTTTTCGGCTAATTTTGAAGAGCTGTTGAAAGACCCGTCTGCCGCTAATGTTGTCTTCTTGCCATCAGCCACTACTCCAAGTCTTCATACATCGATAACCCAATGGTATGCCAACTTATATTATTACATTCAATTTCAAACACTAGTCAGCCTTTCCTTTTTACTCAATAATAATCACTCATAATAATTATTTATTGTAATATACTATTCTTGGAGTCTTTTGCATATTTCGAAGGCTTTTCACTCATATTTACCCTTAAAAGTGTCCACAATAGCAAAGATATATCATATGCAATCAAAATTACCAACTTATGAAAATTCAAAAAATTTTGGAAAAATAACTATTCACAACAGAGTGGGCACATGGTGCCCAAATGGGCACCTACCTAGTGGAATGGGGTCTGGGACTTGAGCTGTTTAGGTGCATAGGTGCCCAACCTGCTGGATAATTCCTGTATCTTCTTCACTTGACATGTATTTTACTCTCTTTTCTTGACTAAATTGTCCATTTCCAATCCTTCCATTTATTACTTGGTTTACACCTTCTAGTGCTATGCTTTAAGCTCACATATAACCTTATAAATGAACTAACATACATGATAAACTATTCAACCAATGTCTTTCCAAATGTACAATACACTCATGTATCAATTCAAGCACTTAGTTTTATCATTGTATGTTGAAATAAGTTCAAACCACTTCATTTTCTATGTTTCTAATAAAGTTCTATTACCAACCAATGTATATGTTCTTAAAACTCAAACCAACTACCTATAAATACAATTGACTTAGCCATTATACAATAATGCCCAAAAGGAAATCTTAATAACTTGAAATATAACTTTCAAAATGTAAAACCTGCTTACCTTGGAATCACCCTCCCGCAACTTTTGTTTACTAAAAGCTTTGGGTATACAAGATTTGCTGCTTCGTTTGAAGATTCTACATTAAAATGACATAACTCCTAATTATTTAAATGCAAAAGTAACTAAACAATTGAGTTTTTGCAATAAGTCTTAAATCCCTTAACCTATTGCTAACTAAGGTTTATTCTATGGCTTACTCAAATTTTTCTTAGGAGATGATTATCAGACCATTAGTAGAAGCTAATCATGTCATACATCTCTTAAGGACATTTCATCAAACATATAGAAGGCATTTCTTAAAGTTCATATTCCTAAATAAGATTAACCTAAAATTCTTTACCCAAACTACATATACACCAATCTTAATTAACATTCAACTTATCCAATTAATAAAGAATTCTACATTTTCCCCATTTCCTAACTTTTTCCAAAACCCAACTTCACTCCATAATCTAGAAAAAGTGAAATTTTCCTAAGAAAATGAGATTAGTGTGAATAGAATCACTTACTCAAGTGAACTTCTCAACTTCGAATTGTTACATGAAAACCCACTTTTTCTTTCAACTTCCATAGCTTGAATGTGATGAAATCTGGATTTCTTTGCTTTAGAAATGATATAGATCACCTTGCCTTCAGTTTCCTAGTGACTTGGTGTCGGAATCTACAAGAATCAGATATTGTTCAAAATCTATAGATGTTGGGAGGGTTTAGAGCTGTAAATCGATGTGAGATGGGGTTTAGGGAAGGGAATGAATAATTTATAATTATTTTATTATGGTGCTCCAGTAGTGCATGCACCCCAGTACTCATGCAGCCTACTTAAGATGTTTTCTATCATATTCTATCAATATATTTCCTTTCTATTCATCATAATACTCAACTCATTATTCATGTTCATCAAAATTTCATATTCACTTATCTCATAAAACTCTCAAAGTTTAATGTATGCAAGTGCAACACTCTACCCAATCGACAAAGCAAAAATTTACACATACTTGAAATGTCGGGCGTCACATCTATCTTCTCTAGGAGTTTTTGATTGTCTAGGCCTTCTTTCCTTTTCAGTGACTATGCTATCTGAGGCTATACATATTCCCATTCCTTTTAGTGTCACTATGTCAATTATGTCTGATAGTTTGAATTCATCTAGCACCTTATGGGACAAGTCTACTCCTGCCCTTCTGAGTAGTTTGGTCATAACCATTCCATCGGGCAGAGGATGTCTTGTGGAAGACCTGACCTGGTACAATTGTTCAAATATAATTTTGGCTAAATCCAATTTCTTCTTAAACTTTAGTGCCCAAAGTATCTTTGCATCCCTTTCGGAAATATTATCTCTTCCTCCTGGCTTGGGATAAATGTTGTTATTAAGGATGTTGTGGGCAAGCTTTAAATTTACATCAAACTATTTGGGCTTCAAGCTATTTACTCTATCATCAATAGCCATACCCGCCAGTTGTGAAAATAACTCTTTTCTGGTTGTAGACCATTCAACTATTTAAATTTCAATTGCAGGAAGATTTAGACTCTCTCTGATGCTTTTAGGAGACAGATTTATTTCTTTATCTCCAACCCATGACTTTTTCAGTTTAGGATCATAATTGCATGAAAATTATTTTTACCATTCTTTCATAACATTTATCTCTGCAATTCATGATCTCTTTCCAACCTTGAAATCTTACCCAATCACAGACTTCTAGATTCATGCTCTCAAAGGTATTGTAATCTATTACCCTTCCTTTTATCACCTTCCTCTTATTATATATTTTCATGAACTAATGGTAACTCTTTTCATTGTTTCAGAAAGTTACCTTAAGAAGCCTATTCTTATGTACTATTATCTTTTGATATGGGAGCGCATCCTCTCTTTTTTTTCCGGATTGGATTGATGCATGAGCTGGCAACATTTCAACTACACTCCAATCCTCCTTCTCTAGTTGTCGAGGTTTAGGGTTTTTATGGAATTTTGATGGAAAAGACTTGGGTATTCTAGATAGCAGAGAGGAAAATGAGTGAATAGAAATATGGCACCTAGACATTGAGAGAAAGAGGTAAGGGAACAATAGGAATTTGAGTCACCTTTTTTGCATGGAACTTCTGTTGCTACAAATGAAATGAGTAGTTTATCTGAGACTAAGTTAAAAAGGGGATTCTAGGGTTTTCAGATAAAACATGAGGGTTTCGGACAAATTTGGGATTCTCGAACAAAGTGGGTTGACATTATTTTATCCAAAGCCTAATCTCGGATGAGTTCTGATTTCTTCTTGATCAGTTGGTACACGATTTGTTTGAAGGCTTACTAAGGTGTCTATCTTAAGTTTTGAAATTAGGAGGTTTTATTATTAAAGTTTTTATTAAAAATTTCAATGATCACATTTTTTTATTTAACCAATAGATAAGATTATTTAAGCCATATGCATAGATAAAGCACTAATAGCATGCAATTGAGAGCATTTCTTATGGACTAAAATAGTGCACAATTTATTCATGAAAATCTAGTATGCTATGCTCTCTATTTCTTATTGTGTACGTTGAGAAACCACCTTTTGGTAGATTATGTATTGCTTTCGTGGATCTCTAGCACACCTAGATAGATAAAATTATATTTTATTTGCTGATGCCCATTTGAAAACAGATCCAGGTGGATTAATTGCAGCACACTTTGGTACCCCTAATTTCTTTGGTGCCACTTGGTTGATATTTGGTGATGGTATAACATTTACTATATCAGCAACTTTCTTAGAACCCAAATTAGATCCTTTTTTGGGTTTTTGTTTTCTTCTAGGATGGTTACTATATCTCTATTGCTGTTGTCCACCTTTTTCCTCTTGGTTTTAGTTTGATAAAGTAATAGTCGAGGTTTTTCTTAGAGCATTATTCTTAGCCTTGACTAGCTCAAGTTCGTCAATGATGTATAATTTATTCTTAATCTTAGCATTTTCTTCCTCTAATCTAGAGTGTTCATTGGTCATTCTATACAACTTCATTTTCATCTCATTATATTTGATTTTTAAGACCTTAAAATCATCATAAAGATTTTCTAGAGTTTCTTGAAAATCTGGAGCTTCAGAATCAAAGAGTAACTTCTTGTCATGAATAGTCATGAAACTCAAAGTGGTTATCCATCCTTCTTCAGCTCTCATTGAATCTTTATAAATTGATTCTTTTGGTATTTCTTATTCTTGTACATAATCAATTTCTTTATTCCGTTGGACCTTATCAATCTTATCTTAAATGATTTCTAATTTGTCCCATATATCTTTAGCAGAGCCACATGTAGATATTCTATAAAAATTAGTAGGGGACAAGGCACAGTATAAGCAATTTTTGGCCTTAGCATCACTTTCTATACTCTTTACAACCTCCTGGGTGTATTTCTCTTCACCATTGAGGACTACTATCCCACTTTTGATAATTAGCCAGAATCGATAATCTATGACAATTATGAAATTTTGCATTTTGATTTTCCAAGACCTATAGCTCATTCCATCAAAGTGTTAGTGGTCTAGAAAAAGATTGTCCCTCAATTTAAGTATTGTGGAATAGATTAGCCATATGGATCTCCTTACTAGTTAAGGTCCAATAATCAATAACAACTAGTGAAGTCTACTCTGATACCACTTATTGTTCCTATAAGGTATATAGCTCAAGAGGGGAGGAGTGAATTGAACAATTGAAAATTATGGTCAAATGAAATTAATCTATTGTAAGAGATGGAATTCAATTTATGTAGAACAACATACAAGAAATTTTTATAATGGTTCAACCCAACTCAGTACCAAATCCACTCTTTGAGTCAACTTCCCTCACTGCACTTAGGTTCCACTAACATAGGTTGGTTTTCCACAAGCTTACCAACAAATCCATACACTGGTTTTTAGATCTCACCAGAAACTCACTAGTTTCTAAGATCACCAGGAAATTATACAATGATGGTTTTTCAAGCTTACCACCAACTCAGTGGTTTCAAAAATCACCAGCAAACTTATACAATAATGGTTTTTTGAGCTCACCACCAACTTACTGGTTTCCAAGATCACTAGCAAACTTATACAGTGATGGTTTTTTGAGCTCACTGCCAACTCATTGGTTTCCAAGATCACTAGCAAACTTATACACAATAAGTCTCCCTACTTACTAAAGCAGATGATCTATAGGATAGTTGTACAATGGGTTGCCTCTTTGGTAGGCTGATTTATATGCTAATAAAATATAGATGAGATAGATATTTAGTGAAGAGCAAAGGATATCAAAACTCTAGAGATAGGATGATGATGTGATCTTGAGATAGGATTTTCTGTTATGCACTATGGAGATTGAATATCTTAGAAGAGGAGAACTTTTCTTGAAAGTAGATGCGTGTTAGTATTCTTCGTTCTCCTTCCTACATTGTTCTTGCTTTTCTTTGTTCTTGTGTCACCTTTATATCATCTTGTGTATTAGTCGTTGGTCATAGATGGCTTTCATTGAATGAAAAAAACCATTCTAATTACCTCCTGTTAAGAAAAGTTGTCTTCTAATTGATTTGTATTAGTTGAAAAGTTTGTAGCACCGTAGAAAGGATCTTTTAAATTCATTCCCTTTGAGGAAAGAAGAGAGGGGTTGTCAAAGACACACAACTTCCAAGAATAGACCAGTTGATAGTAAGGAGAATACTCCGTTTAAATTTCTTTCTATCTTTGGCTAATTCTCTTTTTCTGAAGTTAATGTTCTCTACTCATGTCAACCTCTAATAATAGAATTACTGACAAAAAGCAAAATGCTTTGTTGGAATTTCTTTTTATCTTTTGCTAATTCACTTTTTCTAAAGTTGATGTTCTCTGCTCATGTGGTGATTTGTTTGGCTAACTCGTCTAGTATTTGTCCGAGGTTCTTTAGTTTGCCTTAAACTAGCTTCAAACAAACTTTCTTTGAGTAGAATAGAAAGAGTCATCTTTGTCTAGGCACACTGCATTTCTTTTACTCGAAGTTAGTTTTAGAATCGTTACCTTGTCCGAAGTTAGTTTCAAATAAACTTTGCTCCATTTTTCTTAGTCAAAATTCCTTCATTCTACTTTGTCTAAAGTGCATCATTTTATTTTTCATATTTCCGAGATGTTTCCCTTATGGCTTCGGATGAAGTTTCTCTTTATTTTGCTTATCCGTGTCCTTTTACATTTGTCCAAGGCATTTGCCTTGAGACTTTATATGAACTTTTTTTTTCACTCTACTTTGTTCGTGATTAATTTGGGCAATCTTTAGATTGTGAACAAACAACTTTTGATTAGAATTATGAGATGCAACTTCGTCCTTTGGCATTTGTCCAAACAAAATATTGTCCATGTTTGGCTAAAGCAAGTCTTTGTCATAGATTGGTTTTTTTTTAAGAAAAACTTTTGCAATAGTTGGTTTCATCTTTAGTAGCTTTGAAGGATATTTTTCAGGGCTTAGACACCATATAGCTTCAAATGTATTTTATAGCTTCAAAATTTTTTTTATCGTCTCAGTGCTACTCTTGGACATTTATGTTTTTCTTCATTATATTGGATCATGTCTCTAATATATTCTTGTATCCCTTTTCCACTTAGACTTGAGTTTTTTCCTTCATATGTTATTCATTACTACACACTTGAGAATAATAGTTAGTACCTTAATTGTTCATTCATATATTTTTATTCCTCATCAAAACTTGGTTGTTTACCTCAATTGTCATTTGAATTGTGTTAGGTTGGAAGGTTTGGTTTAACAAAACCCACAAAGGAGATGAAAGAGTGATTGTGTTTGTTTTGGCAAAAGAACGGGTCTAAGGCCTAGATTGGTTTTAAGAGGCCATAGGCATCTCATAATCCTCTGGGCCCTGGGCCTTTTTTGGTGGGTTTTTGGGTTTTGCTAGTTTTTAAGCCATGACTAATGGAGTTTTGTGAAAAATCCTATAGAAATTCATGAGTAAAAAAATCAACAAGGTCGTTTGAAGTTCCTGAGATAAATTCAATTTTGAAATCAAAAATTGATAACAAACCACATAGCAAAGATTTGTTTAGCAGCAAGGTTTTTAACATCTTTTTCTAAATTGCTTTTGGTTGGATGTAGTCAATGTAGAGCAGAAATTGTTGTATCAAGGACAAAAGGAAGAAGAAATAAGAAAATGGAATGACATTATCTGATTTGTCATCTTTAGAATGAATCAAACAATTTTCATTTTTATTGATTGTCCTCAATTGATTACACTTGCTGTGTATATCAGAAAAATTATATGTTCACATCCCAAACCACAAGTGGTCCTAATTACATCTCTACAATGGGAGAAAACCCTTGATTAAAAAGAAAAGTACACTACATCTTAGAAATCTAAAAATAAAACATACACTCTCTCTCAAAATAGATGTGTGATGTCTTTGGGATCGTCGATCACATTGCGATGACTTGATATTTAGGAGATTGCCTCAAGTCAATGGGCGAATGGGATGACACGGTTCTAGACTAGGTTGCTAGACACTGGGTCAACTTAGAAAATGAGTGTTTTGATCCGATTGGTTTGTCCCGAGTGGAATCAGGACCAGGTGATCTCTATTGTGTTTATACCTGAAAGAGATCAAAAGAAAACAGGTGACCTAGGTTTGGTTTGGTTAAGCCTTCTCTCATTACCCATGAGAAGCTTAGGAAGAGTGGGCCAGGTTAACTGGTTTTAGCTCGGTTCTCTCAATTACTCATGAGAAGCTTAGAAAGAGTGGGCCAGGTTAACTGGTTTTAGCTCGGTTCTCTCAATTACCCATGAGAAGTTTAGGAAGAGTGGGCCAGGTTGACTGAGTTTATCTATTTTGATGAATGGTATATGCTAAGGTTTGACTCAATGAGTCATGACTCTGTGACTCGGTAGTCACGACTCAATGACTCAGTCCTAGACTTAGACTTTAAGATAAGTCAATGAGTAGTGTTTGCTAAGGTTTGACTAAGTGAGTCATGACTCAGTGACTCAGTGAGTCACAACTCAGTGACTCGATGAGTCACAACTCAGTGACTCGGTGAGTCACAACTCGACGACCTAATCCTAGACTTAAGCTTTGGGTAAGGTTTGACTAAGTGAGTCATGACTTAATGACTCGGTGACTCGGTCCTAGACTTAGGCTTTTGAATGAGCTGGTGAGTGGTGTTTGCTAATGTTTGACTCAATGACTCAGTGAGTCACAACTCAGTGACTCGGTCTTAGACTTAAGCTTTTGAATGAGTTGGTGAGTGGTGTTTTCCAATATCCCATGGAAAACTGTAAGCGGGCAATCTCTGCCGTTTATACTATGAGAGATCGAAGATCCAGACTACATGAATTAAGCCTGATTACGCTTTGAGTTAATTAAGCCTAATCATGATTAACACTAATGATAGTGATTAGTGTTAATGATAGTTCTCAGTTAATTTAAGATAATATCATTAATTTTGCTGATTTATGGGGCAGTTACGTGGTTTAATCATGGTTCAAACAGGTTTTAATATGTTTAGAATGTCTAATTCAATATTATCTTATTGTCCATTAGCCATATGGGACCCCTCATTACCATAGCATGGGTGGGACCCATGTGTGTACCATGGTCGGGCCATGGCAAAGTGCCCTCAGGCACTAGAGAGATTGTCAGTGGCCAAAGGCCACCGGTGTCAAGTGAGGCACTTGCTCTTGAAGATTCCTCAAGCTCCTCCTCCAAGTTCTCTCTCTCCAAGAGAATTCTTCTTCTAAAAAATCCTTCTCTCTCAAGAAGAGGGAGGGGTATTTATAGGTTTAAGGTCCTGTGGAGTAGTTTCAGAATTTCAGCTCCAACATGGGGGCATCTTGAGCATTCTAGCTCCACCATTGGGGCATTTTTGGGAACTCTTGGAAAATATGCCCAGCTTCACTAGTGGGGGTATTTTGGGAATTCTAGCTCTAACATGGGGGCATCTTGGGCATTCTAGCTCCACCATTGGGGCATTTTTGGGAACTCTTGGAAAATATGCCCAGCTTCACCAGTGGGGGTATTTTGAGAATTTCAGCTCCAACATGGGGGCATCTTGGGCATTCCAGCTCCACCATTGGGGTATTTTTGGGAACATCTGGAAAATATGCCCAGCTTCACCAACGAGGGTATTTTGAGAATTCTAGCTCCAACATGGGGGCATCTTGGGCATTCCAATTCCACCATTGGGGCATTTTTGGGAACCCTTTGGAAAATATGCCCAGCTTCACCAATAGGGGTATCTTGGGAATTCTAGTTCCATCATGGGGACATCTTGGGTATTCCAGCTCCACCATTGGGGCATTTTTGGAAATTCCCACTTGCTTTACTTGGTAGAAAAACCAAATGGGGTTTTGTCTTTTGTTACCTAATTTTTAGTGTTTTTGACATGCATTTTCGAAAATAGCCCTCTACCAAAATACTCAAAAATTTTGCTCATATAGTAATTTTTTATCTTGGAATTTTAATTCCAAGCCTCATCATATCCAATGCATCAATTTTAATGGTGGACCCCATCTTGGAGTTCCAGTCGGGGTTGTCATGATTATCTCAACAATTGCATGTAGCTAGATGGAATGATATATTATTCCCATGATCTACACCATCAAGTTGACATTCAACTTGATTCTAAATCTAATTTTAACGAATAGTGTGGATTAAGTGTCCATCTCCTACAGCTTTGGCTTCATCTTGCCCGCATGCTATGCTGGCACATTTGCTGGTTGTGCAAATAAGGCGTTGCCTCGACTCTATGCTATGTCAGCTGCATGGTCAAGCGACTGCCTTGTCCGCGTGGCATGTTGGCAATAATGCCATTTTCAGAAACTTCTTGGTCACACAAGCAAAGTCTTCAGTGAATCATGTTTGCTCGATCTTTGCCTTTGCCCTTACTCATTGCATAGCTTAGAGATACCTGCTCGGCCGCACAACATGTCATTTGTTAAGTTAAAGGCCTCAGCTGCTCGACACATCGGCAAGTGGAAGGCCTCAGCTACTCAGCACGTCAGTAAGTGGAAGAGCTGCATGGCACATCGGCAAGTGGAAGGCCTTAGCTGCTTGGCATGTCAGTAAGTGGAAGACCTTAACTACTCAGCACGTCAGCAAGTGGAAGAGCTGCTCAGCACATCGGCAAGTGGAAGGCCTTAGCTGCTTGGCATGTCAGCAAGTGGAAGACCTTAACTACTCAGCACGTCAGCAAGTGGAAGAGCTGCTCAGCACATCGGCAAGTGGAAGGCCTTAGCTGCTTGGCACGTTAACAAGTGGAAGAGTCTGCACATCAGGTCATTAGGTATGTTGCCCAACTCTTCCACCGCACGACATCTCACCACGTTCGCCATCTTCATGTTGGGGCGGCGGTGACCATCCTCGTCTTCTTGGAGCTGATGCTGGAAGTGTGATTAAACCGACATCCTATAGCAATCATTGTTGCCACTAGGGCAACATATCGTCTTGCCGTCGATGACTACTGCTTCTCTGACAAACTTGTTCGAATTTTCTTGCTGTGATGCCATTGATGAATGGAAGTCATCGTTGCAACTTCTTAGCTGCCTGGTCCATAGTTATCGCTTATCGCCGATGATCGTTGGCCGTTGCCTCCCCAGCGAGTCAGTCTTGTCCATTTTCAGCCACTGGAAGCGTGGAATGGAAACAGGACAATTGCCATTGCCTATTTGCACCGCCACCGTCCGACCATCGGATGGTCGATCCACTCCGATCAGGATGTCTTTGCTATTGTCCTGATGCTAGTCAGCCTTTTTCCCTATCGGATCCTTGCCCTCGATTGCCAAAAGATGCAAGACAGTATTGCTGACATGGCTTTCTTCTTTACTGCCAGCGACGCTGCTACCACAGCTTCTGCCAACGATACTACTTGGCTCTCCATCTTCTGTTGGTCGCCAGTGGTCGATGAAGTCACCGTCTGTGATTTCTGTCCCTCGAATAGACTCCTCTGTTTCTGGATGGGAACCGAAGTCATTGCCGTCTTCTTGTCGTTCGTTGTGGTGCTGCGAATCACATGGTTGCCGTCGGAATAGGATTGGAGCTTGCTTGATTTTCCATCATCCAACAAATGCCCCCGGTGGTCGATTATTCATGGGTAAACATTTGATAAAGTGTTCATGATAAGGACCACTGTTCTTAAGCTTTTGAAAATCATGGCAATGCTTGTTTTATCTTGGTGAATTTGGGATGATCTAAAGCCCTCATTTGGGCCATCAATTTGAAGTGTTGAAGGCTACCATGAATTCCCTCTTTAGGAAGTTTTGCAGGGACCTTTTAGAGAGCTTTTCTAGCTTGCTCCTTTTGGCATTTACTAGGCTCAATGGCCACACCTTGTTGTGCCTATAA
>JAYJMB010042544.1:0-26468 GCA_036873735.1 Pouteria campechiana
AAAATGAAAAATGTTTGATCCAATTTTTAGATCAAAATAATGTAAATTGATCAATTTAAAATTAAAATATGAACATAGAAAGAAAAAATGTTAGACAAAATTATACATCTCTTTTTTCCCTCAAAAGTTTTACTTCAATTACTCATAATATAATAGAATTTTTGTAAAAATTGTAGCTTAAATTAATTCAAAATGAGAAGATTAAAAATAAAGCAAAGTTTCAAAAGGGTGGGACGCTATCAGCGTCTTATTTTTAGGGTATTTAATGTTCATATTTTTTTGATGGGTCAAACAGTAGAATGTTTTCATGCAATTTGATATTATGGTATTGATTTATATTTATTTTAACTATATATTTTTATTTTGGCAAAATAACATCATTAAATTGGCTTTTAATCAAACTCAAAAGGGGTACTTGGTAAGGTGTTCTGTCAGTGTACCATTCATCCAAATTCCATTATTTTCAATGCAATTTAATTCATGCTAATACAATACATTAATTATGGTTGCATGGGTCAGATAATGCATGTTTAAAATCATGTAACTCATATACAAAAATTTTAGATTACAAGTGTCTAAATTATAATCATTCAAAGAAATCAAATTGAACTTAAAATAACTTAAAACAACTAACTGCTTACCTTAATTAATTGAGCAATTTGCATAGATCCTACACTCCAATTTCTATCCTCTAATAAAGCCTTAATTCCCTATTAAAATTTTAAGCAAACCCCCTTGAATTAGGGTTTGAAATTCCTTGAAGATAAATCAACTTTTGCATAATATTCTTTCATAAACATCATCACCATTTAAAGTAGATTAAGCACTTACCTTAATCTTCAAACTCCTTTGGTGGGTCCCACTAATCAGCAATACTTCACCATGTTTGGGTGACTATCACTTCTTGATCTCAAGAGAAAATACATCATATGGCCCACTAATTACTTGAATCAACATTTGTTATGGATCACTTGAAGCAAAATTGTCTAAAATGGAAGATTAGGATGATGGAGAAAAGGGTTTTTGTTGGCTAGCATAGGCTGGAAGATGAAAACAATGAAATAGAATGGGCATTGCAAAAACACACTTTTTATATTGTTTTTGCTTTTGGTAGTCTATGCTCCACCCACTTATATGTACATTCACTCTCTTGAATTTTCAAAATGTCATCAAATTATCATTTTTTACACATGTGAGTCATCCATTTGATATATCATTTACCCAAATTAATTTCCCATCTATTATTTCCATAATTTCATCATTTATATTTTAAGTAAATGTGATTAAATTAAAATTTTCTAGAAATTACCAGTAACTCAGTTTTTCGGCTTTCCACATGTAAATATTAATTTTTCTTCACCTATTAATTATTAATTAACATATGTCCTCATCATCCTCATATTAATATAGATATTTTATTTATTTATATAATTTTTTAATAATAAAATTCCTCAAAAATTCAATTTTACAGTATGCCGCACTGTAAAAATTACCGAAACTTTACAATAGTGAAAATTTACATTTTTGAAATTTTCAGGGTCTTAAAATTTAGTACATTTACAATTGTCTTTGGAACCAAAATCGTAGTCTATTTGGGATCAATTTTTTTGTGTTGTTGTTGTCCACCTCTCTTCTTTGGTTTCATTCTTAATAGGGTGGAAGTCAATATCTTTTTCAGAGCATTCATTTGTAATTCTTTTTAGCTCCTTTTTAGTTTCTCTATACTTCTTTTTCAAAGTCATAAAATCTAAATATGATTCTTCTAACATTTCTTCATGATTAGGAGTTTCAGAATTAGAATTTACCTGCTCTTCATGGATTACCATGAAGCTGATTCCCGTGTGAAGTTCATCATGAGTATTTTTGTTTGTAGAGAGTTGACTGATTTAAGCTTCATATTCTTCTTCTTCCTCACTCTCACTTTTATTTACTTTGTTCTCTAGCATCTCCTAGGCTACTAAAGCTTTCTTTTTCTTTTGAAATTTTTTGCTTGTTTTGTTATTGTTGTTGTTGCTACTATTATTTTTTATGTCAAAGTATGAGTTATACATTTTCTTTTGCTTATCATTTTGTCTCTTGTCTAGCTCTGGACAATCAAACTTCATGTGTCCAGGTTTTCCACAATTATAGTAGGTGGGTGATTCTTTCTTTCTATCATTTCTCCCAACATTTGTCCTTGAACTGTTTCCAAACTTTTTCTTCTTTAGCATGGATTTGAATCTTTATGTAATCATTATCATTTCCTCGTCTTCATCTCCACTTATGGATGCATCAGTTTGGGATTCGTCATTTTCTGACTCAGCTTTAAGAGAAATTACTTTCTTGCCCTTTGGTTCTTCTGTATTTTTCTGCTTCATTACACCTCATGAGTCATAAGAGAATTCATAAACTCTTCGAGACTCATTGTGCCCAGATTTCTTGCTTCTTGGATTACTGTTACTTTGGGCATCTATTACTTTGACAAAGATTTCAGAATTTTCTTTACCATTCTGAGCTCTGCATACTTTTCTCTTAGATTTTTTAACCCATTTGTTATCTTTTAAAACCTTCCAAACATGTCAGAAATTAACTGTCTCCTTCATGTTAAAAGCTTCATATTCTTGCACAAGAAGATTTATCTTAATTTCTCTTACTTGTTTTATGCCTTCATGTGCAACCTCTAGTCTGTCCTAGATTTCCTTTGCTGTATCACAAGAGGATATCTTGTTAAATTTAGAGGATATAAGAGCACAACAAAGGCCATTTTTTGTCTTGACATCTTCTTCAGCTGCTAAAATATCCTCATCAGTGTATTTATCTTAAGTGTTTAGGATAATCATTCCATCTTTGATGATTTTTCATAGTTGATAATCTAAGGCAATTAAGAAGTTTTTTCATTCTCATCTTTCAGTATCCATAGTTTGTACCATTAAATAATGAAGATCTAGAAGTAGATTAACCTTTAGCAGAAGTGTTGTGGAAATAGCTGACCATTGAGATCTCTTCATAATTTATATAAATGGAATAGGAAGATATAACTGGTGAAGCCTGCTCTAATACCAATTATTGGTCCTGTTTAGATGGTGACTCAAGAGGGGGGTGAATTGAGTATCTAAAAATTTTGGCCAAATAGTAATTAAAGTGCAAGACTAAAGAAATTATTGATAATACAATGCAATTAGACTAGTATTTTGTAGTGGTTCAGCCCTTCACTTAGGTTCCTACTCTCCTTCTCTAAGTTAGCCTTCTCTTCTAAACTCAAGTTCCACTAACACCTTCTTTGATTAGTAACTTTTTGATCAAATAAATACACTTGTTAGTTTACAAGCTCATCAACTAACTTATACAAATACCAAGTAAGTATCCTACTTACTTTTACTACACGGATGCAATGCCTTAACTTGCAAAAATATGCAGAAATAAATGTGTATAAGTATTAATGCCTCTAATAGGCTGATTTTGTACGAAGTTTGAAAGCAGTAAACACAAATAATATAGCAGATTCAATCTCCAGAAGTAGTTGAATGAGTGAGTTTGAATGCTTCTTTGAATGAATTACAGTGGAGTTGAAATCGTGGAAGAAAAGCCTTAAAAACTTAGTTAATGCTCTCTCTTGTTTTCTAGTATAAAATTTTTATCTTCTTCATTCTCACTTAACTTCTTTTATATTTAAGATCTCTGACTTTCTTTGAGATCTTTGACTTTCTCTATTGTGGTAGGTGAGAATCATTAAATGCTGAAAAACATTCAAATTTATAACTGTTGTACTTTTAGTGCGGTTTTGGAGTCCATGAACCAACATTAGATTCTCCAAAATTTAAGTAGTACGTAGTATCTTCGCACACTTCACACATTGTCATTTCTTCAAATGCATCGAAGAAGGGGTTTCGGAGGCTCCCAACCAGCGCAACAAGAGCGACTTGCGTTGGATGTATTGATGCTAACTTTGAAGGATTTCTTTGTCTCCGAAGCGATTTTTCCGTGACTCCAAGAGACTAACTCTGAAAATTTAAATGCTTTTCTAACTCCAAAGTTCATTTCCTCTAACTCCAACATAATTTTCAAAATGTGTCTTGTTAACTACGAAGGCTCTCGTTGTTTTCTTAGAACTCTCTTGTCGACTCTGAAGTGCTTGACTTTACTCTGAAGCTCATAAATCCGTGACTCTAAAACAGCTTGATTGGCTCTGAAGTGATTGGCTTAACCCTGAAGCTTATATACTCGTAACTCAAAAGTAATATCATCACTCTGATGTTATTTTTCTCTGTCGCCAAAGTACTCTAGTGGCTTTGAAACATTTTTTGTTCAATCCAAAGCTTGTGACTTTGTAATCCCGAAAGATTGTTTCTTTTTCTTTGGAGTTTTCTAGTGCTACAAAGCATTAACCTCTTATCTCCGAAATGCTTTCAGCAACTCCGAAGGAATGAAATTTAAATCCAAAGTTGACTTTGAAGCTTCCTTGAAACTTTAAACTTTCTGTTGCCTTCTTTTAAGTATATCCGTGATTTATATACTTAGATTTCTTGAGCATTTACTTGGTTTCTTCCTTTGATCATTTTGAAAATTAATCTTAAGTTAAGTATTGAAAATATTTCTGCAATATGCTTGAGAATGGATTATTAGTACTTTAATGTTTCACTCATGTCTTTACTCATCATCAAAACATGGTTAGTTAAGAATGTTCATTATCAAAATCAAGTTATTTAAGAGTGTATGTTCAACATTATTGTGTTGTAAGAGTTCACTAATAAGTTCAATAAAACTAGGTGGTACTTTTAAAAGTTTCTTGGTGATCTTAGAAAAAACAAAAATGTGATTCCATATATAATAATGAAACCTAAGGTTGGGATATCTTGGAGAGTAGAGTAAGTGCTGAATTAACTCAAACCACTTTACTTCTTAGTGTACTTTACTATTTTGTATACTTGTATATTTCTAGTGCTAACTTATTCTTACACTTGCACATTTATTTAGTTTCCCAATTTGGTATTTTTCATCGTTTGCCATGCACCCTATTTTTGAGACCAATAGATTTAACAAAGGCTATCCATCTTATCTTTGCTCTAAATCATCAACTTTAGGAATATTTGCAGCAACTCACTTAATTAAAAATATTTGTGTTGTAGTGAGACCCATGAGATGTTAGGTAAATTTATAGATTAGTAGAACTTTAAGCAAGAGATAGACACCAAAGATTAGAGTAGATATTTCTTGTGCATCAACTCATTATAAAATTTTGTGTATATCATTTTATATGTTTGATCGTTCAAATTATCTTATAGCGTATTCAATTTATTTTTGCATACTTCACAAGCAAAATATTTCAAGTACTCAATTCATCTTCCCTCCCTTCTCTTAGGTTATTGCCTTGTGGACAAACAATTTGACAATATAATTCTTGACCATATTAATATAGTAATAGAATTATGAAATTTTATATCTTTTATGATAATTGTTAATAAAATGTAAATAAAATGATAAATCTAGAAATTTATAGAAGACACAAGGTAAAAAAAATTAGAATTGATTGGATATGATAAAAATATAATTTTTAATATTTTTCTTTATTTGGCTCTATAGGTATTTTATTTAGATGATATTTTTACAAATGGTTTAAACTAGTAATAAAATCAAATAAATGACTTAGATTTTACTTGTAATCATTACAAAATTAATAAAATTCATAGAAACAAGGCATTATTGTTATTAAAAAAAGACTTTGTAAGGTATTTGAGGATTTCGTTATATGTTACGGAAATTTTATAAAACCAAAACTTTTGACGGTACTTCAGGTCCTTTGAAATAGGGTTACAACTTGGGTTAGATTTAAGTTGAAGCCACCCAACTATTTTGTCAAAGTTGATCAGGCTATGGTATTTAATAATCTGGGTTAAAATAATTACATTCAAACCCACCCGATTAAAACATAGGGTTAGGTTGATGCATTGAAAGGTTGAACCAAAATTTAACCCAGTTTATTGTAGAATATATATATATATAACTTTATATCTATATAATAGATTTTATTTTTTTTTATTGATTGGATTATCTATTGACTAAATTTTTATTAAAATAGCTATTTTATATAAGCTACTGTGGTTTATGCTTAATATTTTAAATGTATGTTTCTTTTATTGCTATTATTTTTATTCTTGTATAAGTTTTAGTCATATAAAACCATTCTAGAAAAGCTAATGAAAATCCATACGTAGCTGTTTATCTATGATCTTGTAATCAAAATCTTAAAGATTTTAAGTTGCGATTAATTATAATTAAATTTAAATTTAATATAATCTCATTCCTTGAAACATATTTAAAGCGTACAACTTAAGCAATCCCAAGTAAGAACCTGATTTGTCAATCTGAAATAAACTTGAAATTTTCAATTCTAGATTTGGGTTTGATTCGATTTTGAAACTAGAGTTTATTTAGGTTAGGGTTATATCGAGATTCTAAAATTAGGGTTAGAGACGGTTACTCGAGTTGCACCCCAACTCTTAAGACTGAGAAAGTTATTTTACAGTTCTTCAATTAACAAAAAATTAATACTAACCACCAAGGTTCAAGTGTCTACGATATGAGATCCAACTTCTTTATTTTTTTAATTCTCTTTTCATCAATATTTTTAATCCAAAAAATAATAATAATCTAACGTTCATTGGAAATTCATCCTCCGTAGTGACTGAAACCTTATATAATATGCATGATCCTGAAAATCTTGTATTAATTGATTTTGCCAGTGTTTTCAATAATAGGATGCATCCAGCGAGGGGGCACGCCACAGCTAGCTAGAAACGGATGAAATTGGACAGTCTACGTTGATTCATTTCTGCCACGTGCTCAGCTGACAGACGTTGAGTTTAAAGCGGTGGCAAGCTTACAACGAATCGGCTGGGGAGTTTTAACTAGAGCCAACCGCCCGGCATTTCCTCCGTCCATTTTATTCAAAACCTGGGAAGACAAACGACCGAAAAACCAAGCACAGCCCCCGACAGCCCCTACTGCTTTGCTTCCAGCAACAAACAGCAGAGAAGAAGAATATGGAAAGCCTCGCAGCCACTTCCCGCTTCAATCCTTCATCTTTCCGTTTACTGCCTAAGATTTCCGTCAAAGCCATTAGAAGGACTTACACTGTCCGTTGCTGCAGCCCCGGAATATCTGTCGCAGCGCATCCTTTGAAACGCTCTGCTTCTCTCGCTCCTCCTTCGCTTGGTATTCCTTTGGCCTCTGTTTCTTTTGTCGTTGATTTTTTTTTCCGATTTTGAAGCAAACCAGATTGTGGGGTGAATTGTTTTTCTCTATTTTTCATTTTCTTTCTTGCGTTTTCATTTTTTTTTTCTTTTGTGTCGACTCCCAGCGTCTGATGAGTTGGTGAAGTTCACAGAAGCGTCGAAGAAGGGAAATCTTGTGCCTCTCTACCAATGCATTTTCTCTGATCATCTGACGCCGGTGCTGGCGTACCGCTGCCTGGTAAAAGAAGATGACTGGGAGTCGCCAAGCTTCTTGTTTGAATCGGTTGAGCCAGGATTTCGTACGTCGAGTGTTGTAAGAACTTGATTTTCTTTCTGTCCGTCAGTTCATGTCTCTCTCTCTCTCTCTCTCTCTCTCTCTCTCTCTCTCTCTCTCTCTCTCTCTAGGAATCTTCAGAATTTTAGAACCAAGAGCTTGGATGAGGGGTGGCCTCTCTTTCTCTGTAGTAATCATCAGAATTTTAGAGCCAAGAACTTGGATGAGGGGTGGCCTCTCTGATTCGTTCCAAATTGATTTTGCAGTGGGCTCAAAATTCACGGGCATGCTGAATTTCGTGAGTTTGTGTTTCAAGATTAGCGAACTGTGCATGTGACACCCACATGGTTGAATGTTTGTTAGTATTGGTATCCTCGAACTACCGATAAAATGGAGTTGATAAAACGGATATATTTGTTCTTAGGAAATTGGTTAAGGATTTCTGCTCAGATGGCTAGAATATTTGATCGATGCAACTTGAGGGCCATCTCCGTTCTGCTTTCGGGGCTGACCAGAGGAATGAAAGTTTGTAGTGCAACTATATGTGGCGAATGGTGTGGCTAGAGAATGCCTTTCTTTGTGTTTCACTGTTTTCTTTCGTTTTTTTATTTGGTTTCTGCTATTTCTGTTAGGGTCGGTACAGTGTGGTTGGAGCTCAGCCAACAATGGAGGTTATTGCAAAAGAGAATTTTGTCACTGTTTTGAATCATGAAGAAGGCCAGAGAAGGGAAGAGTTCTTGGACGATCCAATGGTGATCCCAAGGAGAATCATGGAAGGTTGGAAACCACAACTGGTCGAAGAGCTTCCGGATGCATTTTGTGGTGAGGAAATCTGAGGCTTTCCTCTCTTAGTTGGTTTTAGTTCTGTAGTGTGACTAGTGTCGTTTCAGTCATTGTAATGTGATGGTTTTCTCTTGTTCCAGGCAATTGATTTTCAATTTTTCTTGAATTCTGTATGAAGAAGCAAAATGATACTCTGTCAAAAGGATGTATAGAGGACTTGGCTACAGTGACCTAGGTGAACTGATGACAAACCCAACTACGGATTAATCCTGCTCTGCAGGATTCCTTGATGGGAAAGTCGTAATATATTAATTGTTGGCCTGAAATAGATGCCTTTCTGAAAACCCTTCTAATGTGCTTAAGAAAGTGAACAAAAAGCTGCAGGACTTCAATAGTTCCTCTGATGAAGGTAAACTTTGGGGTTGGCACCTGCCTTATTAGAACATTTGTCTCTGCTTGTAAACAGATACCGTAGAGCACTATAAAATCTCTTCAAGCCAAACTTTTTCCAATTCTTCATTAGGAAGTGCAAAATGAGCAGATTCCATATACAGTAAATGATTGCAGTAATGACCAGACCATACGTCTAAATTTGATTATTTGATTTATGCCCTTATTATTTTAGTAAAAGATGTTTAAATTCCCATCAATTGAAGGCATTGCAGTCTAAAAGAATGAAGAGTTCTTGGTGAATACCTGAAGCTATACCCTGATTGAAATTTACCCTTTCTATTGGTAGGTGGATGGGTAGGCTTTTTCTCATATGACTCTGTCAGATATGTCGAGAAGAAGAAGCTTCCATTTCTCAGTGCTCCTTTTGATGACAGAAAGCTACCTGACATCCACTTAGGACTTTATGAGGATGTTATAGTTTTCGATCATGTGGAGAAGGTATTTATATTTTCTCCCACTTTGTTTGAGTTTTTGGCAATTCATTCTTACAACACCAGTCATGGGTCATACTAAATGGGGGTCCTTATATTCCCGGTTTTAGATGTAATTGCCTATCATAATTGAAGTTACTTTTTTTATGGCATGCATCAACCATAAGGCTTGATTGGTTGAATGGAATTATTTGAATTTGCTTGGAAAATCCATTTCCCACAGGTTGATTTGATAAGCACTTTATCTGGCAACCCTATTTTTTTCATCTTCTATTTAATTTAACTTTATTCACTTTATGACTAACATCATACCATTATTGTTGACATCAATTTTCTTTTTAATTCAATTCAATCCGAGCAAATCCACTCTACTGATCAAGCCCTAAATTCATACATTCAACTATGCAGTTTTGACTTTTTTGGGTGTGTGTTTGGGTTGCGTGGGTGTGATGTTAGGATACAGTACTTAATAGCACCAAAATTGGTACTTCTAACAACTCTTTTACAATACAAGTTATTCTAAAATGAAGAGGCAAGGTTCAGATTCTTCTTTTGAGGATTGTCTTTTTTCTATGGTTTTATATTGTATCCAATAATTCTTAAGAGAAGGAGAATGATGTATTTCTCATGAGTCCATGACAAATGAAGTCCTTCCTTGTGTATCTGGTTGCATCATGTATTGGCCTTGTGGCCATGTCTTTGATCCTACTAATAAGTAGGCCATGATGGACACTCCTAGATTATTATGTCCCCACTCTTGTCCTATAAAGTTCTCTTTCACATGATAGAACTAGAAGCTAGAAATTGTTATTAATTAGTCAAAGAGAATACATTTATAGCATGAATATTCAATGCAATAAATTTTTACTTATTCCAATCCAGTCCATCTACCGGCATTACCAAAAGTCATCTTCCTTTTCTTCTCTTTCTATTTTTATGGCATGGGATTTTTTATTTTTATTTTTTATTTTTTAAGGATGTAGCAATCACCAAAATTGACAATTTTTTAACCACGCATGAACAACCATTAATTTCCCTGTCATGGTAGCATTCTTCTTCATTCTTTTTCATGCAATTACTTTCTCAGTTAGCTAACATCGTCAATCTTGACTTCATTTCCTTTTGGAAGTTGTGTTCTCGATGGATCTAATTTGAGGTTTAATGTTTACCCACAGAAAGCCTATGTAATTCATTGGGTGCGGCTAGATCAGTACTCTTCAGTTGAGAAGGCATACGAGGAAGGAAATAAATGGTTGGACAGAGTTGTTTCAAGGGTACAAAATGGACAGCCGTGAGTAGCCATTTCATTCTTATGTTTTGTATAATTAACCATGTAGCATTATCCATGGTTACCTATTCATTATGGTTTTGTGTTTTAGGCCAAGGCTAACTTCAGGTTATGTGAAATTACATACTCACCATTTTAGCCCTTCACTAAAGAAACCATCCATGATGAGTGAAGTATACAAGAAGGCTGTTATGGAGGCAAAAGAACACATACAGGCTGGTGATATTTTCCAGATTGTCTTGAGCCAGCGTTTTGAACGTCGAACATTTGCAGACCCATTTGAAGTTTATAGAGCATTAAGAGTTGTGAATCCAAGTCCATATATGACTTACTTGCAGGTGTCTACTTTTTTTTTCACCTTCTCATAATTTTTTTCATATTTCCTATCTGTTCACTGTTCTGCAATGTGACTGTTTTCTCCCATATTTAGAATCTCACATCATATGTATATTGTGGCTTACATGTTCTCATAATTATGTTATGCTTTTCCATTTCTGACATGTTTTTATTGTTTATTTTACCAGGCTAGAGGATGTACTCTTGTGGCTTCAAGCCCTGAAATTCTCACCCGTGTAAAGGAGGTAAAATGATAATACCCTTTACAATGAGGATTTTCTGTGTTTGAAAAAATTCTAGTCACCCTGATCTTTTGCAACTCAAACTGGTTTGCTGTCGTTTCTCCTGATGACATTTACCTTTCTGTGGGACTGTTTTTTATTGGAGGCTTTTGCATGACAAAGAAAAAAAATATATTTTGCATATATTTTCAACTTATTGAGGATCTGCTAATTTTCTACCTGATCAATTTTCTCCCCATGCTTTTGAAGACATAAGGATAAAGCCTCATGTGGCTACATATAGTTAAAGTAAAAAGGCTTCCAATGGTTAGGATATGTTTATTGGAACCATGACTAAATGTTTGTTGTGGGATTCAAATATTTGGTGGTTTATTTAGTTTTCCTTCAGCCTACACTGAGTCCAATATGGACCATTACATGCCTCCTAATTAATCAAGTAATCTGCTGCATTTATATCTACTACCTTGAAAAGTTAAAATTGTAAGAATTCTTTCCTCTATATTTTCTTTTGATACAATTTTTTCCTGTTTTTTCTTTTTAATCTTAGCTGTCATCATCCTTCATGGAATCCCTTTTTACCTGTCTATTGTGAATTTTCCTGTGTTTTTGTTTCACAGTTGCCTTTAACTATTCAATTTTTCCACTTATTCACTTTTTCCTGTATTGACAGAAGAAGATAGTTAATCGACCTCTTGCTGGGACAACTAGGAGAGGCAAGACAATTGAGGAAGATGAGATTTTAGCAAAGCAGCTACTGAGTAATGAGAAGCAATGTGCAGAGCATATCATGCTTGTTGATTTGGGACGAAATGATGTTGGGAAGGTGTGCATAAACTATTTCTTAATACATGAAAAGAATTATAATATAGAATTTAAAGCTTTGCTCAATATCTTATTCATTTGATGTTCTGCAATTATGTTTAATCTAATGTATCTATCATGACTCGAACCCAAAAACAGCTAAATGAAATGTTATTTCCAAATCCAAGGGTGATTATCCCAAAATTTATCTCACTAGAGATGAAATATGACTATGAAAGCAACCACAATAAACTCACAAGTATAGGGGAATTTTAAAATACAACACAATCCAATAACAATGCCAAGTACAATCCCTTAATTTTAAAACATAAATACAACAAATGTTCTTGGAATCACCCTACAATAACACTCTGCTACATCTAATGCCATGACTAATGCCCTCCACGAGCAACATTCTCTGAAAAAATAATAATAATGGGGTGAATTATAAAACTCGGTAAGTAAAATAAATGTAGCTAGCACATATGATAAAATACCATTCACACCACATCTCATATCATAATCTGTCTAGTTTGGCGGCTACAAAATCAATCTAGGGAGATATATCTCATCCCTTCCATGCTGCTAAATCAAACCTCACTACCTGACCATCATCTCTTCAGATCACTCATGACTGGTTTTGCAGATCATCGATCTAGGGAGATACCGCACATCCCTTGCATGTTGCTCATTAAACCTTGTGATTTGGCCATCATTTCATCAGATCAACACCTCAGATCATATTTTGACTGGTTTAGTGGACCACAAATCAAATATAGGGAGATAAATAACATTCCTTCATTGTTGTTCATTCAAACCTCATGATCTGGTCCCTATTTGAACAATCTGACTCTTCCATTGAGTCCAGAATATCAAAAAACCTCAAAATTGACTTTCTGATGGTCCAAATCAGAGATCGTTGAGTCCTAAAACATAGAACCCTTTTTTACCATCCATTTCTTCTCGCCGGACTAGTGAACGGATGCCACCTTTGGTAGATCCCACCTGGGTCGTGCAACCTTACAATGCTGGGCTCACTGTAGCTCTGGGCTACTGTAGTGCGGAATTAAAACAGTAGCACTTGTATTGTTTATGTGCACTATTCACACATACTATTTACATGCATTGTTCGTAGTATTGTTCATAGTACTATCACATGCACTGTTCACAGGTCAAATTTTCATAAAAAAATTTTCTTGCATTTTCTAATTTCCAAACTTTAAAAAATCCATACATAAGGTGACAATGATATACACTATTCATCCAGTGTAGTCCATTTGCATATCTATGGTCCAAAAATATTAAAATTGATGAATTTTTATATTTAAAAAATTATCAAGTTTCACCATCCAAGCAAAATCATCTAACCCAAAGATTGCGACCCTAGGTAAATATCAATATTAGAAGAACATTCAATGATTCAGATTACATAAAAATCATTCATAGCGTCTTATGTGAATTTTTATTTTCCACCTATCAAGATCACGCTGGACACTGCAGTAACTATGCAGCTGCAGTTTTTTGTATTTATTTTATTTTTGTTTATAAAAGCTTGTATACACCATATATCCCTAATTTGAACCATAGGATTCTTTCTATATCATGAAAGGTTCATTTTAATAGGTATCTGTAATATTAAAATTTTTCAAATACATAGAAATCTTATGAAAATTTCATTTTAAATGGACAGGAATATTTCATCATTTAAATAGTCATATCACAATATATCCTACCAAAATCATAAGGTACATGAATACATGTATAACAAACACATTCAATGGTTTGATCTTCAAAATAACATATATATTATTTGTATTTAACATGTTTTGCTACCCTTGAAAATTACATTTACACATGTATCCATCTATCTACACAGCATGCTTTCTTACATGTTAGCTAAAGCACAACATGCATATATCTAAATAAAGATCTGATCCAGTAAGATTGTCACATATGAAACGTAGATACATCTATCTGCTTACACGGCTGAAGATCCATGAAGAAAAATTGACCAGGTAAATTTTCTTTGCCTCTGTTCTCTCAATAAGAACACTCCACTCAACTCTCTCTCTCGTCCTCTTTCTCTCTCACAAACTACCTCTCCCTTTAACATATATAAGGTAGTCGCTACCATCCAACTATTACCTAATGACATTGACTCACGAATGTGATGCATCAAATACACGCATGCATTAAAATCAATTTGTTTGAAAACACAAACTGCTCAACAGTTGCTCATGCAAAAACAAAGGAAAACGAGTATTCTTGTTCACATGTAGACCCACTTACTACTGAATATTACATTATCTGACCCTTGAATCCTCTGCATTCAAAAGTCAGTTTATTTTCAACCTCAACTGAACCTTGAATCCCTGCATTCAGAGATCATGATTTGCATCTGTAAAATTATACCTTTCAGGAAGCATATCCCAAACAAATGGACAGGTTGTCCATTCAAGCAAAAGGGGTGGGGGTCCCACATGCACGGATCTTGGGAGAGGAAGGCTAGAGTTAGTCCTAAATTGTCTTTTTCTCACAAAGTAGCTACCCTTAGACCTGAGCATGCATTTTTTAGTTGAAAACCTAACGTTTTTACCACTCCCAGCAGTGGCCCCTCCATTCATGCAGAATTTCTAAAGTCTTATTCTCATGTAAGATTAATCAATTAGAATTTTCTTGATACACAAATATGATTAATAAGAAGTGAAAATTTGATCAAGATAAATGTTTTTTGTCAATTTCGGAAATTTCTTCTAGGATTTGCTTTTATGGAATCTTCCCCTTTCGTGGATCAGCAAAATAAATGTTAAACTTGAGCAATTTTGTACATTAATTGTCCAGAGCAATTGTCATCATCATAAGTTGTTTCTCAACTAAGTTAGGTCAACTAAATTGATCCTGCTACACTATTCTTGTCAATCTTGGGTTATGTCCTTAGTAATCTCAAACACGTTCATATCTTTCTCAATGTCTTCTAACCATGTTCTTTTCATTCTTCTTCTAGATTTTTTGTTCTTTTACTTTGATAAACTCACTGTTCCTAACAGGTGCAGTTTTTTATGTCGATTTCCCATATTCAAACCATCTATGTCTAATTTCCATCGTCTTATTGCATATTGATTCTAGATTATTTTGAGTTACTTTATTTTTAATTTTATCCTTTCTTGTTTTACTCTTCATTCATCTTAACATTCTCATTTCAGCTACCATTATTTTGTGCATTTTTTGTTCTTTAACTCCCCAAATTTCTACCTCATCAATCATAACTGCGTTCATCGCTGCTGTATAAACTTTTTCTTTCAATTTAACAAACACTTTGCAGTCCAATAAAATAGCAAAAACAAAATATCATTTCTTCCACCCAAATTGAATTCTATGTATAATATCCTTATTAATTTCTCTGCTTTCTTGAACTAGTCATTCCAAATACCTAAAATAGTCATTTCATGGTACCACTTGATTTGCAATCTTTGGTTCTTCATTATATTTGTCCTGTTTTAAAGTTGCATTTCATATATTCATTTTTCATTTAACTAATTCTGAAAACCCTTGGATTCTAAAATATCTTGTAATTTATCTAGCTTCAACTCTAGACCTTTGGATGTCTCATTTATTGAAACTATATAATTTGAAATAGTACACAAAAACATTTCTTACCGTAAATCTCTACTGAGCTTATCCACTATTAAAGTAAAGAGACAAGGGCTTAGAGTTGAACCTCAATGTAAACCTATGATAATTGAACACTTGTTCATTTTCTTCACTCTTGGTTCTCAAAATTCTTTGTGCTGCAACAAGCAAATGCAGTTGAATCCCTGTTTAACATAGTATTCTGATCATGGTGTGAAATGACATATAAAGAACTTACCAAAACACAATATTTTCAAAATTGGAGATGTGAAATTTATGGAAATTCGAAGTTCTTGAAAGTATTCCTTAATGATGCAAGCCCTATATGTTTGTCAGATTTTGCTTTTGTGGACAGATTTTGCTCTTGTACTTGCAGTCTACATTTGTAAGGAAAGCTGAGAAAATGGCTGTAGCTTGTATGTATAAATAAGATAGGCTAGTGAGGAAAACAGTCTTACTGCTGGATATTCTCAGGGTAGCTATATGTCTGATCATGTGTTAACAGTAAAATATCCTTCCACTAATCCGACTTTTGGGGTTTTATGTTTAACATCACAAGATTGGGTCCCACAATTTATAGCTGCAACAGCTTCTGGATCTGCTTTATTGCTTGTTTAGGATTTGGGTTTGCTTTCTGTAAACTGATATCTATCATCTCAAAGGGAAGAGAGATTAATATGGTTAACTAGGATGATGAAAGGCACTATCAAAGGCCAATATTGAAGAATTCAATCTTGCAAGTTACTAGTAGCAACTAGTCCTTGCCCTTAATATAGTTATGAGAAAAAATTAGACAACTATCTATGTCGAATTTCAAAACAGAAGCATGCAACTATATAAGATGGGAAATCAATAATTTCTATCCCTCCAACCTTCCAAATTACAGATTTCTGAACAGGTTCTATTTTCTTTTGGGTGCCTTGTGATTACCGATTTCAGCCAAGTCAAATTCCACTTTGATTATTGGATCAGGTTTACTTCCATTTTCTATGGTCTTTCCCGTGGAGCATTTAGAATCTTTTTCCACATCTCATGGTCAAACTTCCTTTGAAGCAGGGGCATCTTATGCTAGAAAATATATTATTTTCCATAATTCCCTCTTTATTTCTATAACAATACAAATCGACTAGTTTACATTAACAATGAACAAAACTCTGCAAATGTTGCAGAAGCTAGCATGTTCACTGCTACTTGTTTTCAACAGAAACTATGTACAATCTAAAGCTCTGTACTGGTTCTCTATATAAATGTGCATGTGGCCTTCCTGCTGTTATTCCACCTGTTTCTATGCTCTGTGATATGGCCAGTGTGATTGTTAGTTACTACTTTGTCTTGGGTTTCGTTGGATAGTTTGTTTACTAGATATCACTTTGCTTGAGATTCATTGATTATGTCTACAATGCTATCAACGCAGGTGTCGAAGTCTGGTTCTGTAAAAGTAGAGAAGCTTATGAATATTGAACAGTACTCTCATGTGATGCACATCAGTTCTACAGTAAGGCCTCTCTTATAACCATACACCTATTAAAAATAATCATGATTAGAGAATTGTCAATCCTTACCTGGTTTACCAGCTCTATGCTATGTTCTTTCCTGATGAAAAAAACCACAACCTTGTTATAGAGCTCTTTTTAAATATTTCAGTCATCTTACATTTTTCCCAGAACAGCAATTCTAGCATGCAAGTAACCATTTATGATTAGTGCCTTGCACAATAAAAGTAACAAGAAATGACCTGGTATTACATTCTACTTTTACTGGAATCATCCACCTGAAAATTGTGACATTTATTGGCTAGTTCCATATACATCGGTCCATAATCAGTTGTCTACTAGAGAGAGAGAGATTATAGGATGAAAGTTTGGGACCCTGATCTGTGAAATGTGTACTTCGATCTGGGCCATTGTTAGGTATTCAAACTGATGATCCTATCATTATTTTGAAATTTGTCTTCCATATTTTGTCAATAGACTCAAGTAATGGTTCCCACTGTCATCTTTTTCCTTTTTCTTCATAAAATCAATGTTATGTTGTTCTCGTAATCACCTATTTTTTTGGTCTACACTACTCTTTAGCTAGGACCTTTTGTTATAGTGAATTATGGGCACTTCAAAGGCAGCTGGGTCCACCAAATTATATTTAGGGCCCAAATGGGGCTGATCCATGATTCAAAGTGTGTCATGTAAAAGTCAAGTTGGTTAAATATTTCCTTATCATTTGGCCTGTCTTTAATTAGTTAAATTTTGGGTTGTTGGCATAACATGAAGAAACATTTGATGGTTGGAGCGGATTTCTTCCAAAAATCTTTGTCCCATTCCAAAACATTGTTGGAGGCTTTCCTACTGTTTGCGGTTGATGGGCTCTCCCTGTCATCAAATTATGGCTCCCTCTGGATGGAACCAATACTCGAACCAAGGTTTCTGATTTTATAAGGGAAAAAGATACCCATGAAATATGATATAATAGATGGAATGTGACTCTTAAGCTGCAGCAATTAGAACTGTCAGTGACTTGTTACTGTTGCAGTTATATAATTCTCTCTGCCTTGAGGTTTTTTTGCCACCTTTCTTCTTCTTTTTTTTCTCACCTTTTCCTTGAGCATGTTAATTTGAATGTCAAATGAAGAAATCAGCTCTCTTAAGCCCACGACTTTAAGACATTTTCATTAACAGTCTCTTAGAAATGCTTGAATTTGATTCTGTGTGAATCACATAATCCTTCAAGAAAGTGTATACGATGGTGTGCATTTTTCCAGAATATGCAAATCCCAAAATTTGATTGTAGTTTTCCAGAACACCGACTTGCTTTTTCCTATCTTCATGGTCTTTGCTTCTCCAATAAGTCTGGACTAGTAAGCCTTTGTTTAGAAGAATACAAAGAAATTAGATAAAAGAAAGAGATAAATAAAGCAATGGTCCATATATGGCTAAACATTAGATGTTGGTTACTTGTTTTCCAATATGGGAGATTTTCTGGGTGTGATAGAAGCAGGACTCACAAACCTAAAAAGTTTGGATTATTAAACAGGAGGCATTGATTCGTACAAGTTAAAACCTATGCATGCTATTTAACATGTATTTCTCAAAAAATTTGTTCTGCCTGTTAAAGGTATGTTGGGATGTTTGCCATTTCACAGCGGAAAGGGATATGCTGCTATTGAAATGTTGTTGAGGTCACAACTGGAACTTTTTGTTCTTATCTTAAACATGATTTTTGATGGCTAAATGGTAGCAAGGGCAGTAGCCAACCTAGTTCATGTTTCCTCTCCTAGGCTGCCTCACCGGAGGATTAAGTATGCTTGAAAAGAACCACAGGAAATTTAGTTGCAGTACTCCATTATCATGTTTTCGCATATTCTTTTTGGACGTAGAAGTTGCATTTTGTGTTTCTCTTATTATGACATCCAAGTTACTGTAATTAGCATTTTAAATGCATTGGAATTTGCCACTGATGGCTTTGACATTTGTGGAGGATGGTATTAGGTGACTATTGGCTATCCAAAGTTCAACAGTTTTTTGATCTTTTATCTATTTACTCTCATTACTCTCAGGTCACAGGGGAGATGATGGATCATTTAACTAGCTGGGATGTTCTACGAGCTGCATTGCCAGTAGGGACTGTGAGTGGAGCACCAAAGGTTCAGTCAACTTGCTCTTTTCTACTTCTTTCTATTGACAGATCATTTCAGAGTCCTAGATTAGTAGGGGACATTTATAATTGAAGATATTTAGAGGAAGTAGATGAAGAATTAGAAGAGAAACTGTAGTTTTTCTCTCTGCTCTTCCAAATGTATGTACAGCAATCTATATATGACTAGGAGTCAGAAAATTAGTCCACTAATCTAGGAAATACAGCTAATCCTTGTCCTACAATTAGCCAAACTAGAAAAGGAAACTAAATCCTAGGAAATAAGGTAATCAACTAATTGAATCACCTATTTACAGCCTATACAACTCAGCAAATTACAAGAGGAACTTTTCTCGTTAATTTCCGAGAATCAAATCTCAGAAATTCTACAATAAGCAATAAAATGCATTAAATTATTTAGGAAATCTTGTTGGATCATAACATGGTTGCGGGTTGCGGGGAAGAAGATGGGCTGTTGCCCTAATAACCTAATTTTAAACGGACGGCCAACATTAAAATTGAAATTGTGGAGTCCATAGATGTCGGATTTTGATGATCTTGTAGTCAATTTCCACATTTTTTTTTATGTTCTGGATTCATTGGATGGTTCAGATTTTCCAAAATATGATTGTATTTTCAGATTTTATGTGGACAAATTTAAAGGGTTTAAATTGTCTCTTAAACGCTTGATTTGGTCCACTAGATCAGTCATAAAGTATTTAAATTTCCTATTCTTATATGATTTTTAAGGTTTATGGATTTATTATTTATATGGTTATTTTTTAGGGAATCTTTTAAGAAAATTTTTTTTAGGTGCAATTTTAAATTTGAATATTGATATGGTTGTGTATATATTTTGAGATGAGTTAATTGAAACAATATGTCACCAAAGTGACCTCTATTGTGGAAATTAATTTATTTTAAAATATAAAAGGTTGTGCACTTATAACTTATGTAAATATTGACTGGCCCAAAGGAAGGTTGACATTTAACAGAATTGCATGTGCATCTGTGGTAATAAATGCATGATGATTATTTGGTTTAACATGTGATTAATAAATTGGCCTAAAGGAAGATTTATTTTTTCAATATGTTCTTATTGTTAGTGTTAGATTACTACACCATGATATCACTTAGAAGTTAATATTTTGTCCAAAGATAAATTATTGATGGAGTGCTCGGTATCTTGAGATAAGAGTTTACCTTTATTTGAATTTATTATTATTATTTTGGTTTTAAGACTTATGTGAGCTTATTTTTTTGTTTATTTGTTATTCTCTGTTTAGTTATAATTCTTGTCAATATTATTGCCATCATCAATTCAATGAGGTATAAATCAAATAAGGAACTAGCATGTATGACACCTCAAAAGAAACAACAAAAGAAACCAGATGAACCGGAAGACAACAGTTGTTTCTTCTATGGAACTAAAGTACATAAAAAGAAGTATTGTACCAATTATCACACATAGCGTGCTAAAAGGGGTATGCTTCTTAATTTGGTTTGCTTAGAGGTTAATTTAACTTCGATACCTAGACTCACATGGTGGATAGATTCTAGTGCAATAGTTCACATTAGTGTGTCTAGGCAAGGTTACATAAGTTGTCGTAAGCCAAATGATGGTGAAAAATTAATCTATATGGGCGATGACAAGACAGTTCAAGTTGAGGCAATTGAAAATTTTAGATTATTATTAAAGATAGGATATTATTTGAATCTTGATAAGACATTTATTGTACAGTTTTTTAGACGGAACTTGATATCTATTTTTGCTTTGGACAAATTTGGTTATTCTTATTCATTTGAAAATGGAAAAATATATTTGTTTCATGATTCAAAATTGGTTGGTTCTGGTTCTTTATCTGGTTATGATAATCTTTATTTAATTGATGCAATTGCTTCATTTAATGAATCCCTGCAATTAAGTACACCAGGCGTAAAGAAAAAATTAACCCATGAGAATTCGACTGCATTATGGCACAAGAGATTAGGTCATATCTCCAGACGAAGAATACAGAGACTTGTGTCATACAAAATTCTAGATCCCTTAGATTTTATAGATTTTGATGTATGTGTTAACTGTATAAAGGGAAAACATACCAATAAAAGAAAATTTGAAGCCAACAGGACTTTGGACGTCTTAGAACTTATACATATAGATGTATGTAGACCATTCCCTATGGCTACTTGGAATGGTCAATAATATTTTATAATGTTTATAGACGATTTTTTTCAGATATGACTACATATATCTCATTCATGAAAAGTCACAGTCGTTGAATATGTTCAAAAATTATAAAGCTTAATTTGAGAATCAACTCAGCAAAATGATGAAAAGCGTCAGATTTTACCGTGATGGTGAATACTATGGTAGATATGACGGTTCGGGTGAACAGTGTCCAGGACCATTTGCTAAATTCCTAAAGGAATGCGGTATCGTCCCACAGTATACTATGCCGGGTTCGCCTACTATGAATGGTATTGCTGAAAGATAAAACAGAGCCCTTAAGGACATAATGAGGAGTATGTCTCTCATTCTACCTTACCAGAATTACTCTGGGAGAAGCACTTAAGACTGCAACTTATATCCTTAACAGAGTTCCAACTAAAGCAACCGCCAAAACCCCTTATGAGCTTTGGGCGGGTAAGAAGCCCAGTTTTAAGCACTTGCATGTTTGTGGATGTCCAGTTGAAGCAAGGCCTTATAGGTCTAATGAAAAGAAACTGGATTCAAGGACGGTGAATTGCTATTTTATTGGATATTCTGAAAGATCTAGGGGTACAAATTTTATGATCCCACAACTAAGTTGATTTTCGAATCAAAAAATGTTAGGTTCTTTGAGGATGTCGAGTTTACGGGGGGAGATATGATTAGAGACTTTGTCTTTGAGGAGAAATATGTTGATATTCTCATAGGTGTTATTGGTATTGATCATGATCCTATTCATGACTCTGTTCAAGACACAATGGATCAAGACAATGTCGAAGAACCTCCCAATCAAGAAATTGTTCCAGAAGAACCAACTCTACCACATTAAGAACTTATGTCATTACGGAGATCCACCAGAGAAAGGAGAAGTACAATACCAGATGATTATATTGTAGTTCTCTAAGAACATGAGGTTGATGATGAAGTGATGGAAGATGATCTGATCAACTTTCGTCAAGCCATGGAAAGTTCTAATTCTCAAAAGTGGATTGATGCCATGAATGAGGAGATTAAGTTTATGAGGACAATGACGTGTGGGATATTGTCCCATTGCCAGAATGTGCGAAACCCATTGGTTGCAAATAAATATTTAAGACCAAGAGGGATTCGAAAGGCAATGTGGAAAGATGCATGGCTCATCTTATTGCAAAGGGCTTTACACTGAAAGAAGGCATCAACTATAAAGAGACTTTCTCTTCAGTTTCTTCAAAAAACTCTTTCAGGACTATAATGGCATTAGTGGCGCATTTCGATCTTGAGTTACATCAAATGGATGTAAAGACAGTGTTTCTAAATAGTGACATTGATGAAATGATTTATATGGTGCAATTAGAAAACTTTGTATCTGGAGATCTAAAGAATATGGTTTGCAAACTCAAGAAATTCATCTATGGGTTCAAGCAAGCATCCCGGCAATGGTATTTCAAGTTTCATCAAGTGATCATCTCATTTAGTTTTGAGATGAATTTAGTTGATGATTGTGTATACCATAAGTTCTGTGGGAATAATTATATTTTTTTGGTTTTGTATGTCGATGACATTTTGCTTGTCAGTAATGATATAGGCTTATTGCATGAAACTAAGAGATTTCTATCTAAGAATTTTGAGATGAAAGATCTTGGTGGCGCCTCTTTCGTATTAGGGATTTAGATACACCGGAATCGCTCCCGGGGGGTATTCTTGGATTATCATTGAAGGCCTATATTGAAAAGGTTCTTAAAAGGTATGGCGTGCAAGATTGTAAGCCAAGTGATACCCCTGTGGGTAAGGGAGACAAGTTTAGTCTCAAACAGTGCCCTAAGAATGATTTTGAAAAAAACAAAATGCAAAGGATTCCTTATGCATTAGTAGTAGGGAGTCTGGTGTATGCTCAAGTTTGTATGCCTCTGGATATTGCATACATTACTGAGATGTTGGGCAGATATTTAAGCGATCCAAGAATAGACCATTGGAAAATAGTCAAATGGTTCTTGCAGTACTTATAGGGAACAAAAGACTACATACTCATATATCGGAGGTCGGACCAGCTTGAGATCGTTGGGTATACTGAATCCAATCATGTTGGATGCTAAGATAGTTTGAAATCTACATTGGGCTATACTACTTGCTAGCTAGGGATGCCATCTCCTGGAAGAGTGCTAAGCAGTTTTTTGTAGCTTCTTCTACCATGGCGGTAGTGTTCATAGCGTGCTATGAGGCATCCAATCAGGTAATATGGTTGCAAAATTTTGTTACAAGGTTGCGCATAGTGGATGGCATTGAAAAGCCACTCAAGTTATTTTGTGACAATAAGTCCGCAGTTTTATATTCCAATAACAATAGGAGCTCGACGAAGTCAAAGTTTATCGATATCAAGTTCCTAGTTGTTAAAGAAAAGGTTCAAAATGCACAATTGTTTATTGAGCATATTGGAACAAACTCCATGGTTGCGGATTCGCTTACTAAGGAATTGTCACCCAAAATATTTCATGAGCACACTACTTGTATGGGTGTCATATCATTTAAGGATATTCAGTTTTAGTAGGAGTTTGTAATTTTAGATGCTCTTCTGATATAGACAATTTTCAATTATTTCAGTTTATGGATATTTAAGATTATTTTCTGCAGAAATAAAGTTTTGGTTATTCATATTCTATTTTTTGGTACAGTTTGATTTCACTAAGGTTTAAGGTGGACTAATCGGAAATAGACATGTGAAGATCACATTACATGAAATTTCGATGTCATGCATCCACATCATGATCCATGTCATTCAGTTATATCGACATATATGACCATTGATGAGTCGAATTACAATAGATGTAATGAAGGCCGCTTTGATCCTATGTTGCTATAATTGATGGACCGGATTGGTTGTAGATACATTTCGGTAATGATAGCAAAGTTGAGCTATACGATTATCTTTGCAATGCATGATTATAAGGTTACACATATAGCCCAAGTTGGAGATTGTTGGATCATAAATCCAATATTAGGCTTATATGTGAATAATTATATGTTGTGGACTGTCATATAAGGTTAAGCCCATTTAAAGTGATCTATTAAGTTTTGGATAATTTATGCTTTAATGTATCTGATGTAATGTGGGCCTTTAATGCGTAGAGACTTAAGGGTAATTTTTATTTTTATGATAAGCTAAAATAGAAATACCAAAACATAATGCGTAAGTTCGCATGAGTTATCTATATATAGTGGTCATGGTCCCCGGGTCACATGTGTGTGTTATTTCCATTCTTTCTGACATTCCATCATCAGAGAGAAAATTTAAAGGGTTCTCTTAGGAGAGCACGTTGATCTAGAAGGCCAAAAGGCCAACTGCACGGCTCTAAACAGCAATCAACCATTATGGATTCAGGTACGCTTTCGCTTATGTGTTTATTAATTCTTGATGATATAATATGATTGCTCCTGAGATTTATGTGATGGTTTTTACAAAAGGAATGATTCCAACAAATCTATCTAGTGGGCCTTATTTTTCCCTATAAAAGTTTAGTAAATAGGTATGGAATTACTGTTCAGAAATAGACCATAATTCTGAGCAGCCAGGGTCCAACCTGTCAGTGAATCAAGTCTTGCCATGGTTTGAAATTTCCACCATTCAATTAATTCAAAAGTCTCTACTGTATACTTTTCCTATGTATATTGCCATTTGGTTCCAGCTGATAAATGCATGGCTAGGTCCTTCACACATGTTGGAGGCATTTTCAGTGGTACTTATTTTCTAAGATAAATGCTCCAGAGTCCAGATTATTGAAAAGTGGATTAACCTAAGTGTCAGTTACGTGGATCCTGTGGTTCCATTTCTGTTGATCTGCCCTCATTAAAATAATTATCAGAGTCCTTTATTCTTCTTATCTGCAACAACGCTTATTAATTGTTGAGTGGGCTCACGGTATTCCATGTCAAAGTTTCGTTTATCTGCCCTTATTTTCTCCTCTTTGTTCCATCCTGATCTTGAATGGAAATCAGGTAAAAGCAATGGAGTTGATAGATCAGTTGGAATCGGTAAGGCGAGGGCCATACAGTGGAGGGCTTGGGGGCATCTCATTTAATGGCAACATGGACATTGCACTAGCTCTCCGAACCATCGTTTTCCCAACTGCTTCAAGAAATGATACAATGTATTCCTATAAGGATAAAAGCAAACGCCGGGAATGGGTAGCTCACCTTCAGGCAGGAGCTGGTATTGTGGCCGACAGTGATCCTGACGACGAACAGAGAGAATGTGAGACCAAGGCAGCTGCTCTCGCCCGTGCTATCGATCTCGCAGAGTCAACATTTGTTGAGAAATGATGATCCCTTCATCTGCAGTTAATTCTTTTTAATTGCTGGTCTTTCTCATCATCTCTTTATTGCATATTACAAATAATAGAAAATCTAGATGATGATGAATAAAAGATAAAATAGGAAAGTAATTACTTTCAATTTACTTAATTGTCCAATAATTTTAATGAAATTATTTCTTATGATCTGTATGCACATGGAATTTGCCTTTTGTTGGCTTCTTGTGATCAAGATCTAGAATGGACATGCATTGTGCATGCTTGGTTTTTCCTGGTGCTGAAACATCAGGCTTACTAAAGATGGCAGATATGCAGCATAAAACTATGTGGACATCAGAAATCACATGTTGGATGAACTGGGCTGTTCAATCCGATGAAGTGATAGCCATTTGTTGGCAGTTAAATGGAAGAATCAATGGCATCAACTGACTGGAAAACAGGATGCAAAATACCGTCAGTTAATATTGATCTAAGGTCAATGAGATCAAGGGATGATCTAATTTTAGAAATTTTGTCACGTAATCATATGATTTTAGAATTAGTCATATTTCCTGCTTGCGTTGGAATTATGTATATTTTATTATGATATTCTCATTAAATTAGCGGTTTTTAATCTTTTAACATTAATTTAAGATAAAAACATAAATAACTTTAGTTTTAACTCAATGTGTCCATTCACAACCTGAAATTTTGCTAATATGTTGAGGATTGAAATTTGAAAATAGAGTTAAAGGAAATTTTACAAATAAGTTTAGAGTTAGGTTGACTCCAATGGGATCTGACTCGACTTGAGTTGCGCATATCCAGGGGACTCTTTCTTGCACCCAACGTTTCTGCATGGGAAATTGGTATAATAGTCACCCTCAAACTTTTGATGCTGATGCGATCCTTCAAAACTCA
>JAYJMB010042555.1:0-77677 GCA_036873735.1 Pouteria campechiana
GTATATTTAGGAATCAAATAGGTGCAAAAGATGAAGTATTAGGAGAATAAAATATGACATTTTGCATTCTCATCAGTAGAAGTGAATGGTCTTCCCGAATGGTAGTTGAACACTTTTAATGGATGTTGAAAAATATTTAATCACAAGTCTCAAATCTCTTGATTGTGGAAGGTTTTCAGCTTAGTAATCACTCTCAAGAAGAATTTTCTTTTTTACTTGTTCAGGTGGTTGTCTTCTTTTTTATTCCTGTTAATACTAACCCCTTTACTAAGCTTAATTTAGATGATGAATGAGAATAAATAACTTAGTTTTAATTCTGAACAAACAAATAAGTGGGGAATTAAGGTACTAATAGGTTACTTTCCAAGTGATGTAGTGTTTATACATCAAAACAGATTAAGGAGAGTAAATACAAGTAATTAAACATGTTAATTATAAAATTATTACATTAACCTTTCAAAGGAAGATATTTTAAAAGAAATGCTCAAATAGAAATTATTCAGAAATAGTTCAAAAGTAAATCAGAATCTATTCAAAAACATGGCGTTAAGATTATAAGTTAAGAAGTATTTAAGAAACACTTCAAAATCTCATTAGAAGTATGTCGGAACCCCATCAGAAATATAATGTGAAACTTAGAAGAATTTAAAAGTAATCAGACGTATCTCAAAATCATGTCAGAGGCAGACTAGAACCTCCTCATAATCAAGGTGTATCAATATTATGCTCGGAGTTCATGCAAAAGCTCTCCCAAAATTGCAAAAATACATCAGAAGTTAAATAGAGGAAGTTTCTACACTCAAAAGTTTTTCAGAAGAACCTTAGAAACAATTCCAAGACATACAAAAATAATCCAGAAGAAATTTCTGAAGTCAGAATCTTCTTAGAAGACTTTCAAAAAACCAGACAGAAGGATGTCAAAAGTAAACTCAAAAAGTCAAGAATGTCAGATGTTGAATTCAACCCTTAGAGTTAACTCAGAAGTAAAATCCACAATCAAAAGCTTGTAAAAAGCAACTTAGAATACTGACACAATACTCAGAAGATTTTTCAGAAGCTTTCTCATAGGCATCTTCAAGAAGGCAAGAGTCAAAGAAAAATATTAGAAGCAAAAATCCAATCTTCATAAATATTTCAGAAGTCTCTCAAAAGTTCTTCAGAAGTTCAGAATATGACCATTGACAGAAAAAATCAATGTATAAAAATTCTAATCAAATAAGGCCAAGAAATCACTTATTATAGAAATTCTGAGGAACTAATTCAGAAATTTTGATAATTGGTGGATCAAACGTCAGCAATTCTGGCTATTTAACTCAGAAATTCTGAAGCCCGACATCATTCAAAAAGTCATTACCAGCTTTACCTAACAATTTGAAAATTGTCCTAAAGATTGCAATGGCTAAATCCTCTCTTAAATCCTATAAAAAGATGATTAAAGCAACACATAAACACATCTGAGAACACACTAAAAATCATCTGATTCAAGAATTCAAAAGAGCATTCAGGATCTTCCATCATTCAACTCCAACTGCTAAAATACTGCCAAATCAATTCAAAGCTAAATTTATGTCAACTTCAAAAGAAGTTTGAATCTAATCTTATTGCATATTTTGTTCACTCAATTGAGTTTTAATTTTTGTATGAGTCTGCCTAAGTACATTTCCACTTGAAAAACTAGTGAGTTAGTTAGTGAGCTCTGAAAACTAACACTTTATAAAAGTTTTTAGTTAGCTTGGAAAACTAGTAAGTTAGTTAGTAAGCTTGGAAACCAATGTGTATAAGCTAATAAGATTAAAAATCAAAGTGTAAAAGTTTTTAGTGAGTTTGAAAAACTAGTAAGTTGTTGGTGAGCTTGTAAAACCAACAAGTGTTTAGTAAAACTTGAGTTTAGTAAAGGAGACTAACATAGGGAAGTAGAGTAAAACCCCAGGAAGGGCTAAACCATTATAAAAATATTGTGCATATGTGTTATGAATTTTACTTTCTTTTCTTTTAAGCAATTTATTGGTTAAAATTTTTTGAAAGCTCAATTCACTAATTCACTTCCAACCCACCCCCCCACTTTAGCTACCATCCAGATTGGGACCAACAATTCCACCATTGATGTATTTATATCAGCTTTGAATTCCAATTGTTGGTGGTAGGAGACCTCTATTAATTATAGAAGACCATTTTGATGAGCTCTTGTTTGAAAATTATTGCCTTCTAATTAATTCTTATTGCTTGCAGAGTCAACCTTGATAGAGAAGAATGTAAGTTGCTGGTTTCACTTGAGCTTATTTCACACCCTCCCTTCTTAAGCTACCATCTAGGTAGGGACCAACAAGTAGTATCAGAGGCAGGTTTCGCTAGTTAATTTTATATTATGAGTATATTAACTTGTGAAGAGATCCAAATGGCCAGCATATTACACAACACATCTACTGAAGGATAATCTACTTCCAAACCTCCACTTTTTCATGGAACCAATTATGGATATTGGAAGATGAGGATGTAAAAATTCTTGATTGCCATAGATTATGAATCGTGGCTGATAGTAAAGAATGGAAAGAACATTACAAATACAGAAGATAAGTATACACTAGAAAATATTCAAATAGTAGAACATGATGCTAAGGCAAAGAATTGTGTCTACTGTGCACTACCTTCATCTGAATTTAAAAAGATTTCCGCTTGTGACTCCTCCAAGGAAATCTGGGATAAACTTTAGGTAACACATGAAGGTACAAATCCTAGTATAGGAATATGAAGCCTTCTCCATGAAAGAGTCAGAAACTATCTTTGAAATGTTTGAAAGATTTCAGAAAAATCACTAATGGACTAAAAAGCTTGGGAGAGAAATATAAAGAACCCAAGTTAGTTAAAAAAAATTAAGATCTCTACCTAGATTTTGGATGCCTAAAGTAACTGCTATCCAGGAAGCTAAAGATCTGGATAAAATTATAGTGGAAGAACTCATGGGATCACTTATGACCCATGAAGTCTTAATGAAGTAAAATGTTCCAAATGAATTCAGAAGCAAAAAAAGATTGTTTTACATGCTAATTCAGAGAGTGAAGAATCTTTAGAAGAAGTCTCAATGAGTGAAGATGATAAGGATATGGTAATGATACCCAGAAGATTCAAAAATATAATTGGGAAGAAGAGATTTGGAAATAACTTCAAAAGCAACAACAAGAGCAAAGAAAAGAGAAAGGAGATTCAAATATGTTACAATTGCAACAAGTCTAGGCACATGAAGTTTGACTGTCTAGAACCAAATAAAAAGTAAGGAGACAAGAAGAAAAGGTATAATTCTTACTTTGACAAAAAGAAACTTCTAACAAGAAGAAATTTGAAAAGAAGAAGAAAGCTATAGCTACATGGGAAATGCTAGAGAATACGATGCAACAAAGTTTGAGTGAAATAAAAGAAGAAAATGAAGCACAATTCAGTTCACTCAACTGCAAAGAAAGAAATCAAGAAGAGCATCATATGAGAATAAGCTTTATGACAATCCATGAAGATGAGGTAAACTCAAAACCTAAAATTTCTGACCTAAAACAATTATTAGATGAATTATATTCAGATTCCAAAACCTTAAAAGCTAAACATAAGGAAACAGAAAGAGAAATAGAAAGAACAACCTATGAATGCTCTATCTTAAGACAAGAAAATACTCAACTCAAGACTAACGAAAACCTTAACATAAAACTTGAGCAGACAAAAGCATAAAATCATGCCCTTAGAAAAACATTGACCTCTACTTTATTTAAACTGAAGGCAAAGAAGAAAAGTAGAGAAAAATAAAGAAAAAAAATAACAATCATGAAAGAAAACTAGAACCCAAATAGAACCTGATGTGGGTACCAAAAACTATTGCTAACATAATAAATACAATAATGTCTCTAGATAATAGTTTAGTAGCATTTAAAAAGCAATGAGTGCCAAAATAGTCTGCTTTAACCCACTTGGACCCATTCCTAAATGGGTACCAAAAGTTATAGCTTGACCTTATTATTACAGGTGTGCTTGAGAGCCACAATGAGTAGCAAATGGTATATTGATAGTAGTTGCTCAAGACTCATGACAAAGGAGAAAGAGTTGTTCACATAATTAAGAGCTAAAAACGGAGGAACAGTTACCTTTGGAGATAATGGAAAAGGTAGAGTGGTTGAAATTGGTAAGATTAGCCAACTTCCCTCTATTACTATTTTGAATGTTTTATTAGTAAAAGAATTAAAACACAATCTTTTACGTATTAGTTAATTTTTTGATAATAGTTACAAGGTTAAGGTTATGTTTGAATCACATATATGTTCTATGATAGATAGTTCAAATTAGTTATAGTACTTGGTAAAAGATGTGGAAATGTGTATTTAGTAGATTTGAGTAATATCCAAGTCAAATGCCTTATTGTGAATAATGAAGAATCCTTATTGTAGCATAGAAGACTAGGACATGTCAACAAGTTCATAATTAAAAAACTATATCACAAAGATCTTGTTTTCAAAATACACTCTTAAAATAAGCTTGATTTTGATGATGAACATTCTTAACCAACTATGTTTTGATGATGAGCAAAGATATGAGCAGAATATTAAGGTACTAATAGTCTATTCTCAAGTACTTTCAGAAATACTTTCAAACTAATCTATTGTAATTAACTTCATGTTGTTTAAAGGAAGAAACTAAGTATATAAATCACAAATATACTTAATAGAATAAGACAAAAAGTTTAAAGATTTCAAGGAATCTTTGGAGTTAGTTTCAGATTTAAAATTCATCTCTTCGGAGCTACTTAAGCACTTTGGAGACAAGGGGTGAGCTCTTTGAATCTAATGAAGCACTTCAGAGATAGGAAATTAACTCTTTGGAGTAACAAGGTCATGAGCTAGAGTCAACAAATGCTTTCGAAGACATTGGAAAACTTCAGAGACAAAGGAACAACCCTTTCGGACCATGAAATCACAATTATAGGATTTAGCAAAAATACTTTGGAGCTAAGAAAGATACCTCGGAGCTACTAAATCACTTCAGAGACAGATGATATTACTTCAAAGTCATGAGCTCAAACATTTTGGAATCAATTAACGAACTTCAAAGTCATGGGCTTGAACTTTGGAGTTAAGTAAATTGCTTCGAAATCAATCAAGTTACTTTGGAGTTACAAACTCAAAGTCTTTGGAGACAATTAAAACACTTTGGAAATACAAGTCTACAAGCTTTAGAGCTAACTCAAGTTCTTCGGAGTCAACAAGGCATTTTGGAGACAACAAACAATAGCTTTTGGAGTTAAGAGTCAGTTCTTCGAAGTCACGAAAGAATTGCTTCGAAGACAAAGAAATCCTTCAAAGTTAGCATCGATGAACCCAACATAAGTTATTGCTGTCATGCCACTTCAGAGCCTCCAAAACTTTTCTTCGGTGCATCCAAAGAGACAATGACTTGTGCAGAAACTCCATATTACTTAGGATCTCAGAGGATTTGATGTTGGTTCATAGACTCCAAAACCTCACTGAAAGTACAACGATCTTAAATTTGAACATTTATCTGCATTAAATGTATTTCACCTACCATAGTAGAAAAAGTCAGAGACCTCAATATAAAAGAAGTTAAGTGAGATCAAAGAAGATAACGGTTTACATTGAAAAATAAGAGAGAGCATTTACTAAGTCTTTAAGGCTTTCCTTCCATGATTTCAACTCCTCTACAACTCATTCAAAGAAGCATTCAAAGTCATTCATTCAACCATTTCTAGAGATAGAATCATACTGCTTTTATTATCATATTACTTTGTTTACTGCTTTCAAACTTTATACAAAATCAGCCTACTAGAGGCATTAATACTTATATACATTTATTTATGCATATCTCTGCAAGTTTGAGAACTTTCCTCTATGTAGCAAAGGCAAGTAGAATACTTGCTTGGTATTTGTATAAGTTAGTTGGTAAGCTTGAAAACCAATAGGTGTATTTATTTGATCAGGAGATTATTGATCAAAGAAGGTGTTAAAGGAACCTGAGTTTACAAGTAAGGCTAACTCAGAGAAGTGGATTAGGGACCCAAGTGAAGGGCTGAACCACTATAAAAATACTAGTCTAAGTGCATTGTGTTGTCAGTCTTTTCTTTGATATTGCACTTTAATCTTTATCTAGCCAAAAATTTTAAAGACTCAATTGACCCTCCCTCCCTCTTGAGTTACCATCTGAATGGGACCAACAATTAGTATCAGAGTAGGCTTCACTAGTTATATATTACTGTACCATTCATATAACTTGTGAAGAGATCTCTATGGCTAGCTATTTCCACAACACTTCTGCTAAAGGTCAATCTACTTCTATACCTCCACTATTTAATGGTACAAACTATGCATACTAGAAGATGAAAATGAAAAATTTCTTGATTGCCTCAGACTATCAACTATGGAAAACCATCAATGATGGAATGATTATCCTAAATATTGAGGATAAATACACTGCTGAGGACTTCTAGCAGCTGAAAAAGATGCAAAGGTAAATAATTGTCTTTATTATGCTCTTACATCCTCTAAATTTTACAAGATATCCTCTTGCAATACTGTAAAGGAAATCTAGAACAAATTAGAGGTTGCACACTAAGGTACAAAAAAAGTAAAAGAAACTAAAATAAATCTTCTTGTGCAGGAATATGAAGCTTTTAACATGAAGGAAATAGAGTCTATCTCAGACATGTTCAAAAGGTTTCAACAGATAACAAACGTGGCTGAAAAATCTAGAAGAAAGTATGCAGAGCCCAAAATGGTGAAGAAAATTCTAAGATCTTTATCAAAGCAATGGATGCCCAAAGTAACAGCAATCCAAAAAGCAAGAAATCTGGACACAATGAGTCTAGAAGAAAGTAATTGCTCGTAAAGTTGAATCAAAAAATGAAGAATCTCAAACCGATGCATCCTTAAGTGGAGATGAACACGAAGAGATGGCAATGATTATGAAAAGATTCAAGTCCGCGCTAAAGAAGAAAAAGTTTGAAAACAATTCAAGGTATAATTTTGGAAGAAATGACAGAAAGAAAAAACTAAAAACCTATTATAATTGTGGGAAACCTGGACACATGAAGTTTGACTGTCCAGAGCTAGACAAAAGACAAAATGATTAGCAAAAGAAGAGATACAACTCATACTTTGATATAAAGAACAATATCAACAACAACAGAACAAGCAAAAATTTTCAGAAGAAGAAGAAAGCTATAGCAACATGGGAAATGTTAAAGAACATTATAAATGAAAGTGAGAGTGAAGAAGAAGAAGAACATGAAACTCAAATCATCCAACTCTCTCCAAGCAAAAGTATTCAAAATGAACTTCATATGAGAATCAACTTCATGGCAATTCATGAAAAGCAGGTAAATTTTGATTTTGAAACTCCTAGTCATGAAGAAATGTTAGAAGAATTATATTTAGATTTTATAAATTTGAAAGAGAAGTACAAAGAGGCTAAAAAGGAGCTCAAAAGAATTACAAATGAATGCTTTGAGAATAATGCTCTGAAAAGGACATTGACTTCCACTTTTTGAAGATTGAAACCAAAGAAAAGAAGTTGACAGTAATAACACAGAAAATTCAAGCCTAAACAAACTATAATTTGGGTTCCAAATATGGTTGCAAATGTACTAAATGCAACCCAAACTCAGTTAATTAAAATACTATTGCCCAAGAAACAATGGGTACTAAAAGTTAAGACTTAACTTTATCTATGCAGGTATACTTGGGAGCCACAAAGAGCAACACATGGTATATCGATGGTGGTTGCTCAAGGCACATGACAAGGAATAAGGAGCTATTCATAGAGCTTAAAATAAAATTTGGTGGAAGAGTAACCTTTCGTGATAATGGTAAAGGTAGAGTAGTTGGGATCGGTAAGGTCGGCCAACTGCTATCTATTACAATTTCAGATGTACTTTTAGTAGAATGATTAAAAGACAATCTTCTTAACGTAAGTCAAATTTGTGACAAAGGCTACGTAGTTGTATTTGAACCTCAACCTTGTTCTATACTAGATAAGTCTCAATTAGTTATAACATACGGTGGAAGACATGGAAATATATGTTTAGTTGATCTTTCAAATATTCAAGCTAAATGTCTTGTTGTGAATGACGATGAACCCATGTTATGGCATAGAAGGCTAGAACATGCCAACAAAAATCTGATTGAGATATTATATAATAAAGATCTATTTGTTAACTTACTAAAAGATTTAATAATAAGTTGTGTGATGCTTGCATAAAACATAAGCAAGTAAAAGAATCATTCAAGTCAAACAAAGAAGTATATACAACTAAACCACTTCAATTACTCAAATAGATTTAGTTGGACTAATAAGGACAAGAAGCCTTGGAGGGAAACATTATACATACATCATTGTGGATGACTATAGTAGATTTACCTAGGTAATATTTCTAGCATCCAAAAATGAAGTTTTTCATTCTTTGAAGTATTTTCTAAATGCGTATAAAACAAACAAAGCTCTCATCTTATTGCCATAAGGAGTGATCATGGTGGAGAGTTTAAAAATCATAGATTCATTGATTTTTGTGAAAACAATGAAATTCTTCAAACTGTCTCTGCACCAAGAACACCCCAAAAAATGGAGTAGTAGAAAAAAAGAACAGATCCTTGTAAGAAATGGCAAAGACAATACTGAGTGAATACAATCTTCCATAGTATTTTTGGGCTGAAGCAATGAACACCACATGTTATATTATTAACAAAATCTTTGCTAGATCCATACTCAACAAAACTCCAGTTGAATTATACTTTGGCAAGAAATCAAATATTTCATATTTTCATATTTTTGTTTGTAAATGCTTTATTCTTAACACTGGTAAAGAAAATCTTAAAAAAATTGATAGTAGATCTAATCAAGGTATATTTCTGGGTTATTCCATTGTTAGCAAAGCATTTAGAATGTATAACTTGACACTTAAGATTGTGGAGGAATCTATTCATGTTAAATTTGATAAATATACCAACTCCATAAAAAGAAATAGTGATTTTGATGATGAGACAGATAATCTTTCAACAAATATGGAGAAACTGAGATTACAGGATAATCAAAAAGAAGCTTCACTATCAAAGACAACAATAGATGAAGATGAACCATCCACAACAGAGGTAAATGAGGAAAGTAACTCATTTCTTCTCAAAGATTGATAGTTTATGCATGCTCATCCTGAAAACTAGATAATTGGTGATGTGTTCAATGAATTTAGAACTAGATCATCATATCACCAAATATGTGGCGATTTTGCTTTTATTTCTCAATTAGAACCAACTTGCATAGACCAAGCATTAGAGGATGAAAACTGAATTTTAGCTATGTAAGAAGAATTGGATCAATTTAAAAGAAATGATGTATGGACTTTTGTTCCAAGACCAAATCATCAATCAATTATAGGAACAAAATGGGTCTTCAAGAACAAACTAGATGAATCAGGAATTGTGGTGAAAAATAAGGCAAGATTAGTTGCAGAGGGGTATTATCAAGAAGAAGGTATTGACTTTGAAGAGTCATATGCCCCTGTTGTAAGGATTGAAGCCATTAGAATGCGTCTTACATTTGCATCATATATGAATTTCAAGCTATATCAAATGGATATAAAGAGTGCATTCTTAAATGGTTTCATTAATGAAGAAGTATATGTAGAACAAACCCCTTGGTTTGAAGATTCTCATTGTACAAATCATGTATTCAAACTCAAGAAAGCCCTCTATGGTTTGAAACAAGCTTCTAAAGCTTGAAATGAGAGGCTAAGCAAATTTCTGATTGTAAAAGGTTTTTCAAGGGGTAAAGTGGATACTAATCTCTTTAATAAGCATGCAAAGAAAGACATTCTTATAGTTCAAATTTATGTTAACGATACAGTATTTGGCATAACTAATAAAAATCTTTGTCAAGAGTTTTCCAAGACTATGCAGAGAGGATTTGAAATAAGCTTGATGGGTGAACTCAATTTCTTTTAGAGACTACAAATTAAACAAGAGAAAGAAGGAATCTCCATTCACCAAGTCAAGTATACAAAAAGAAATTCGATATTGAAGATGGTAAAAGATATGAAACACCAATAAGCACTTCAATAAAAATGGACAAGGATGATAAGATCATTATTATATTTAACTGCAAGTAGACCAGATATAATGTTCAGTATCTATATGTGTGCTAGATTTCAGTTAGATCTAAAAGGAATCTTTAAATACTTTTTAGATACACCAACCCTTTGTTTGTGGTATCCAAAAGGTTCTAATTTCAATTTAGTAGGGTACTCAAATGCAGATTTTGTTGGATATAAAGTAGACAGAAAGAGTACTTTAGGATCATGTCAGTTTCTAGGAAGCATGATCATATCATGGTTTTTCAAGAAACAAACATTTGTAACATTATCAACTGCTTAGGCAGAATATGTAGTTGTTGGCAGTTACTATGCTCAGATTCTTTAGATAAAACAGTAATTAAATGATTTTGGCCTTAACTATGTTGATATTCCCATAAGATGTGACAACACTAGTTTCGTAAGTCTAACCAAAAATCCAGTTTTACATTCTAGATCAAAACATATAGAAATTAGGCACCACTTTATCAGGAAATCATGTCCAAAATCATAACATATGTTTAGAATTTGCACCTACTGAAAATCAATTAGCAGACATCTTTACTAAGTGCCTATTTGGCCTGGCATTTTAGGAGCTCCAAAAGCTTTTTGGCCCCAAAAAGTGCAAAGTGCCTATTTGGCTGGAAAGGAAAAAAGTGCTTTATGCACACCGAAGTTGGTAAAAAGCCACTTTTTGGATTTTACATCAAAGCTCTGATATGAAGCTTTTAGAAAAAGCTTTATATATAAAAGCACTTTAATGAAGTGCTTAAATCTCACCACCAGGCCAAACAGACTGTAAACCTCATCCAAAAGATACATTTAGTAAATTAAGAAGAGAATTAGGTATTTTAGATTCAAATGCTTACGTTAGAAATTAATAAAATATCTATATGATGAAAAATATATTTCTTAATAATAATATAAATGAAAAAATAGATAAAAAGAATAAAATGAAAATTCGTAGTATTTTGGAGCCTCCAAAACAGATTTCAGACCCTTCGATGGAGAAGTAAAATGCCTCCAAAGAATTTCATGCCTCCAAAGTAAAACTTTAGTACCTCCAAAATTCATTTCATGGTCTCCCACCATAGAAAAGCTTCAGAGTCACTGAATCATTACGATCGTTGCCTCTGAAGATCATATATCTTATCTTCAAAGCCTCTAATAACATCTTTCAGAGAAACTAAACCCTTGAAATCCTATTTAACTATTCAAAAGGCTATAAAAACCTAAAACCCCTCTCTTCAAGCATCTGAAGAACTCCTTTTAGAGAAAACCCTTCATTTTCTCACCTGCTTTAAACTCCTCGACTCAACAAATCTATTTGTCACATTTTATCTATCAATCTTCTTCCAATCTCAAATAAAAAAATACTCATTCTCTACTATTACAGTGGCGAGAACAAAGGGAACCACCACCTCAATAGGTGTAAAAAGAAAAGAAAGATAAGAGTATCCGGAATGGAGAGCAGCCAAGAGAATCAGACTTGAAGCAAATACACTTGAGGTAACATTTCTCAACAGTGAGTCTAATTACTCTAGATATATGGAAAGATATCGTGATAGGAAAATTATCAAAGGAAGAGTCTTTAGTTTTGATACTTTTGGAGAAAATGGCATGAACTTAGAAGTATGTGATTGGTTTAGATACCAAGAATGGATAGAATGCATAAGTTTCAAAGACCATTTGTATCTGAGACTTGTGAGAGATCTTATATGCAACATTAACATTAGGTCAGAGAGATCATGGATAGGAGAAGTAGAAGTAAATGTATCTATAGATAGTTTGAGAAGGTGCTTTAATCTCCCTCTAGTTGAAGCTGAACCAGAATGGCCAACTAGATAGAGACTATTTTCTAATTTAGCTGGAGCAGCAATAGATGAGAGAGAGAAGTATCTCCACTCTAGCCACTTGAGTTTAAATCTTAAACTGGCCTACATGATGATAATAAACAATGTCTACCCAAGAAAGGGAGCCATAGGAGATTTGTTAGAGAAGGTTGAATACTGTGGGCTCTCATGAATACAAGGAGAGTGGATCTGGCAAAACTGATGTCAGATCTCATTTATTCAGTCAAGAGCACTTCAAGATTTCTTCTCCCTTATGGAATGGCTCTAACCAAGCTAATAAGGGAAGCAGGTGTTAATTTGCCTGAGGAACAAAGAGAATCTCCAAGAGACTCAGACACAATTGATGAGAAGACATTGAAGAGGATAGGTTTCAAGAAAACCTCACAAGGCTGGATCAATAAAAAACCAGGAAGAGAAGTATGACTAAAGAGATCCTGACCAGACAAAGAAGAAGAAGAAGTATAGAGAACAAAAAGAAAAGAGAATTTTGAATATGAAAGAATAGAGACTCCAAGAGAAGAAGAAAGCATGACAGAATAGAGGAATCAGGGGAGACTGTAAGAAGAGAAAGTGAAGCAGCAGCAGTAGTAGCCACCCCATCTTACACTCCCATCAGATCTCCATCACCCATAAGACCCACTCCTCATCAACCAACTACTTCATCAACCCCACTACACAACCTATCCCACTCAACCTAGAAGATAGACTGATACATATTAAATATTTTTTGTCTACTCTAGCTCTTCAAATGAATAGAATGGATTATAGACTTAATGCTGCCATGTCATCCATGATCTTGAGAGTTGATAAGATTGATCAATGACTTGACTTTCTATAATCTCTAGCAGAGTCATTCAGAAGTCAAACTTATCACCCTCGTTTTTCTCCACCTCCAACTCATTTCTCTTCACCTCCATATCACTTCTCTCTCGTTTGAACCAACTCTCCCATCATAGTTCTCCTTGACACTCTCCTCCTCATTCATCATCTCCTGCAATTTCAAAGGTTCCTTAACCTCAGAGTGAACCTGCTGAAATTGTTTCACCCTCTCCTCCAACACAAGCCTCCCTTCCATTATAACCATCATCAGTTCTAACTACTAAAGTCCCTTCAAACTTATCTGAGGATTATCTTTCCAATCCTCATAGAGCCATTGTCAGATATGGAAAGTACTTCACCGTTCCACTCCATCCAATTCATTTTCTTCCCCCAGGGCCAATAGTTTGGCTAGACTAGACTTGGATGGATCTAGTTTGATTAGGAGTAGTAATTCCTGAATAGATTAAAGAGATTCCTCCAGAATGGAGCACACTTCAATTCATCCAAAGTGGAGAAGAACTCCTACTCCTCCACAAACTCCACCACAACGTCCTCCACCTTTTCCTCCAAAGACATTCAATGATAATCCTGATATTCTTCTTCGTGTTGGAAATCCAATTAGGATGACATTTTTTGAATTTGAAAGCAAATCAAAGATCTGAAGTTGCTAGGATGTTTCTCTCTTAATCCATCATTCTATCTCCTCAAGAATTTCCATTCTCCAAACTTGATGATCCTAACACTCTGCATAGGATTCAATTTCTTCCAAATCTACCATTGACTCCCAAGGACCACAAATATCAAAATTCTTAATAAAGAGTCATCTCTTCAAAATTATTTTGAGAGACTTTTTCATATACTCCTAACTTCAAAGAAATCCAGAACCACGTTTCCATCTCCCTCAGGTCCTCATCAACTCTTTATCATCACTAAGGAAGAATTCTCATTCCATAAAACTGTCAATCTATAGGCAATTGTTAATGAGCTTCCTCTTCCATATCCATAGTTATCTTATCTTTCTCTCCACCATAGGATATGGCAAATCTAATTTCAACTAGCCCCTTTACCAAAACCTAAATCTTCACCACCACCTTCTACTAAAGCCAAAACCAAAAAACTCCTCCAATTCCAAAACCAAAACCACTATCCAAAATATCATCTTCTACAACTTCATCTAAGCCATCCTCCTCCAAACCCAAGAGGAAGCCAAGGATTCCACCTCCAAAGGAACACAAAAGGCTCCTCTTTCCGAAATAACCATTTACCATCAGGAGTACACAGCTCGCATGAATATCAATCCACAAGCCCTCTTAAAAGGGACTCCTGTAGCCTTTCCTGAGTTACTAGATCCACAATTTAGGGAGCGTATCGATTTCATTTATATTTTTAATTATGGACCCATAGCATATACTCATGAACCCCCTTCAGCAATCCCAAAGGATCCATTTTTCATTCCATCTCCTCCACCAAAAAGACCCAATCCTTCTCCTAAACCATCAACCTCGCAACCTAAACCTAAATCCTTTTCTAAAACCTAAAAGAGAAAACCCAAACCATCTTGCTAATTTTGCTGCCTCTGTATTTTTTTCTCTCTGATATACAATTTTTTTGTGATTTGTACTCTCTGTAAGGAATTTTTTCTATATGAAATTTTGATTATATTTATAAATTTTTATCATGACAACTTATGTTTTGTATCATTAATCTTCATTTATTTTTTTTCACCTTTTTGATTATGATAAAAAGTGGGAGAAAATGTATTGAATGTATGAAATTTTGTTTATGATCTACTAAATATATATGCTGTACTAAAAGTATGAAATTTTTTTATGAAATTGCTATATGAAACATAGTTAAAGTATTGTGCACCCATTCAAGAGGAGCTGCACTAAATTAATAGAATTTCATTGAAATTAAGTTGCTTTAAGTTCATTATTAGATAAATTTTGAAAGGTACATCGCTTAGTAATTTGTCATCATCAAAAAGGGGGAGAATGTTGAACATACACTCTTAAAATAAGCTTGATTTTGATGATAAAAATTCTTAACCAATCATGTTTTGATGATGAGCAAAGACATAAGTAAAATATTAAGGTACAACAATCTATTCTCAAGTACTTGCAGAAATACTTTCAAACTAATCTATAAGAATAAACTTCATTTTTTTAAAGGAAGAAACCAAGTAAATGCTGAATAAAGGAAGAAACCAAGTAAATGTTGAAGAAAACTAAGTATATAAATCATAGATATACTTAGTAGAATAAAACAGAAAGTTTAAAGTTTTCAAGGAAGCTTCGGAGTTAGTTTTGGGTTTAAAATTCATCTCTTCGAAGCTACTCAAGCACTTTGGAGACAAGGGGTGAGCTCTTTGGATCCAATGAAGCACTTCAAAGATAGAAGATTAACTCTTTTGAGTTACGAAGTCACAAACTTTAGAGTGAGCAAATGCTTTTTGGAGACACTGATGAGTTCATAATATACCATATTTTAATACCCAAATTCACATATTTTGGAAACTCATTTGGTATTTGTTTTTGTTTTACAACTACATTTTATGACATACTACATTTAATAGAGTTATTTGGTTTTTCAATCAACAAAACCATGTTGAAAAGAAGCTGAATGTGAACAAGTATTACTTTTATGTTATTTCTGGCATTGATTTAGATGGATTCAATAAGAGTGGTTAACATAAGAGTTGAAGATCTTCAAGTCAGCTGTCAAACACAATGAGAATCATCCAATTTAAATAACAAATGAAGAATTTATGGTCAAAATAGTGACAATATATCGAGTAGATAGCATTCTGAAGCCGTCAGCACTGGAGATGGCCAGGTTACGAAAAAATTGCATAATTTATTATTTGGGCTAGTTTTTAAATAGAAGTGAGGGATTTTTCTAGAAGCTTTTTGTTAAGGTTTTGGAGACTACTTTGGGGCTAAGGTTCTTGGGAGTTTTAGAGAGTTTTTTAAGAAGCTTTGAAGGAGAGAAGATCAACTTAGAGATCAAGAGGTCTGAGATCATTACCAAGGAGTGAAGAACAAGCTGAAAAGGGGGAAGACATTGGTTTATTTTTATTTTAATTGCTTTTCTTCTTTGTAGCTATGGTTTTTACCTTAGAATTGGAACTATGATGATGTTGAATCTTATTTGCTTGAATTATTTTACATTATGAGTGGCAAATCTCTCTTTTTCTGGAGAAGAGATGGATTTTATGTGGAGTTCATAGTGTAATCAATGATTTTCTTATTTGGTAGTGCAATTAAGTTTATTTATGATGTTTGGTGTATAATACTTGCAATTGATTGGCTACCCATTGAATGATTGTGTAATTAGGGTTTTATACTCAGAAAAGGTAACCTTAAATAGGATCTAAATATTACAATATAAAACTATAGATGACTCGAAAGAGCTTTTATGTTCTATGAAATCTTTAGCAAAGAACCATAGATATTAATGTATTCTTATTTTTAGATTTTTATAGGGATATTGAAATCAGGATTTTGAGAATAGATCTTTAACCTATCACTTGAGAGAGGGGGTTAAGTGAATTGGCATTCTTGGTTTATAAACTTATGCATTGCTAAATCGGAATTGAGTTGAATTTGCCTTGAATGAAACATAAATGAAATCAATCATCTAGAATTTCCATATATTGATTTCTTCTACTCAAAGTTATTCTATTTAGTTGTTAGTTAAGAATCATCTATCTTCAATCATCCAAATAAAGTTAGAATTATCTATAATAATAGGTATTGAAATATTGAAATACACAATCCCTATGGATACAACACTCACTCATCACTAAACTATAAAACTTGACGTCATACACTTACTGCTAAATTTGTAGCAAACATGTTTTTGGCACCATTGCCAGGGATTGGTGATATTTCAATTTTCTTTTGCTAATATTGTCAATAGATAAGTTGCTTTAATTTGGAATTCTGTTTTTCTTTTCTTTTTAGTGAGTCTAGTTTTCTTTTTTTATTTTGGCAGTGTGAATTTAATTTCCTTACTTTTCATAACAATATATGCAAGATCACAGAAATTCTAACCCAAATTATTTTGATCCAAAAATAGAGAGAACACTACAATAAATTCGAAAAGCAAAGCGAACGAATACAACAGCAATGGGCGAACCAGAACAAATTCAACCAAGAATAGAGCTAAATCAACAAAGACCAATTAGGGATTATTTTAGGCCAGTGTTCAATAAAAATTACTCTAGAATCCCTTGTCCATCCATCAATGCAAATAACTTCGAGTTAAAACCAGCGTTGATTAACATGGTTCAACAGAACCAATTTGGAGGCTCACCGAGTGAAGACCCAAATGTTCATTTAGCAAAGTTTACTACTAAGAAGCATTATAACATAGTATGAGATGGTGGAAAAATTCCTAACAAAGTTTTTCCCACCTGCCAAAACAGCTCAACTGAGAAGTGAGATTGGTCAATTCAAACAAATGAATTTTGAGCCACTCTATGAGTGTCGGGAGAGATTCAAAGATTTACTTAGGAGTTGTCCAAAACATGGTTTTCCAGACTAGCTACAAATTCAGTTGTTCTACAATGGGTTGAATGGTCAAACAAGAACAATAGTAGATGCAACATCTGGTTGTTCACTAATGCCCAAGAATGCAACTGAGGCATACCAACTGCTTGAAGATATGGCTTTAAATACATTCCGGTGGTCAAATGAGAGAAATACAATAAGAAAGGTAGCAGGTTGTCTTGAAGTGAATCATATTATAGCCCTAATCACATAGATGTCCTCTTTAACACACCAAATGGTGATTGCAAATTCAACACCTAAGGGGGCATCTACTGTAGGAGAATCTTGTTCATCCCCTCTACCAATTGAAGCATATACCGCTATAGATTCAAGCAAAGAAGAAGTGTAATGTTTCAACAACAAGGGCTATAGCAATTTTCATGGTAACGACATGCAAAATGCATATTATCCTGAAAATTGGAGGACTCAAAATAACCTCCCTTATAGAAATCAGAGGAACAACTTGAACCACCCTCCTAGGTTCCAAAATCTACATCAACATCAACACCAAGCTCAACCAACTAAAAAGAAACCATCTTTAGAAGATCTCATGGGCACTTTTATTCATGAAAGTTGAAACAAGTTTGTCAAGAATGAAGCAAGACTTGATAACATGGAAAACAATAATGAAAAATATCAATGCATCTATTAAGTCATTGGAAATAGAAATTAGTCAGATTACTAGTTCTTCTAACAATCAAAATAGGATACCTTCCCAAGAAACACGAAGAAGAATCCAAGACAACACTATAATGCCATAATGCTAAGAAGCAAAAAAGAGTTGGAATCCCCAAAGAGAAAAGAAGAGACACTAACATCTTCAGAATTAGAAAATCAAGATGCAGCACAATGAGGGAATGAAAGGCAACCAAAGAAGGAAGGGTAAGAAAAAGAAGACTACAAACTAGGGTGAATCACATTCTATGATAACCTTCCAGTTCTGAAGACATAGCTCCCTTTGCCTCAAAGATTTCAGAAAAAAAATAGATGAGCAATTCAATAAATTCCTTGAAATCTTTAAGAAAAATTATATTAACAGTCCTTTTGCAAAAGCATTGGAATAGATGCCAAACTATGCAAAATTCATGAAGGAAGTTATGTTAATGAAAAGGAATCTTGAAGAATTTGAGACAGTGAAGTTGATAGAAGAATGCAATAAAATATTGCAGAGAAAGCTTCCACAGAAATTAAAAGATGCTGGGAAATTCATCACTTCATAAGTCATTATGTGATTTAGGTTCATATATTAATCTTATGTCTCTTTTAATTTTTCAGAAACTTGGACTAGGAGAAGTAAAGCCAACTACTATCACATTACAACTAGAGGACAGGTCTTTGACTCATCCATGGGGGATCATAGAAGATGTATTAGTGAATGTAGATAAATTCATTTTTTCTACTAATTTTGTGGTGATGGACATGGAGGAGGATCATGAAGTACCTCTCATTCTGGGAAGATCATTTCTTGCAACAGGAAGAGCCCTAATCAATGTACAACAAGGTGAGCTAACTTTGAAGTTTAACATCTACCATGTAATGAACTATCCAGTTGAAAAGAACACTTGTAACAGAATTTAAATTGTGAATGAATGTGTAAATGTAGTTTTTAATGATGAATGCATTAATGATCCATTAAAAAACTACATTGCAAATTCTATTAGCCAGACTATGACAGGTTCTAAGGAGGTCAGAGTGTTGGTCCCTTGCACAATAATAGCTCAAGAGGGGGTGTGAATTGACCTTTTAAAACTTTTAGCCAAATCAAATAAACCAAGTGCTGAATTAATAAATAGAATAAATTGCAAAACATACAACATAATATTTTTATAGTGGTTCGGCCCTTCCTAGGTTCTTACTCCACTTCTCTGAGTCAATTTCCTCTACTAATCTCAGGTTCCACTAATACCTTGATCAACCTGATCAAATACATGTTGGTTTTCCAACAAGCTTACCAAGCAACTTACTCATTTTCTAAGCTAACTAGAAACTTTTATAACTTGTTAGTTTTCAAAGCTCACCAATGAACTTGTACCCTTTCAGCAAGTTTCCTACTTGCTTATCTTAATACATAAACACCAAGCACGTTGCTTTTGTTACCAAATAATAAAAGGAGGTGTACAGATTAATATCTCTTACTTAGGCAAACTTGCACATAAAATTTTAAACTTTAAGCAAATGAATAAGTAATAAGAGTAAAAGATTTAAGCTCCCTAATTGAGAAGCAATTCAAACTTTAAGAACTCTGACAAAGTTATAGCCATTGGAGTTGAACTTTGAAAGAAGATTTTGAATGCTTAAAAGCATTTTTTTCTTTTTTTTTCTCGTATATTCAATATGATCAGTAGTATCTTCTTTTGCATTTGAATCCCATTTATATGGGCTGAGAGAGATTTTTTCGTTGCTGTCATTGGTAAACTTTCAAACTTTCAAAAATATTTTTTTCACCTTATACTTTATCTGATGTCTGACTTTACAGTAATCTAGTATCACTCTATAACTTTGTCGCCAACTTTTCTTAACGTTCACATTCTTATCGGTTGCTCCAAATTTACTTCTTCAGTTACTCTAAAGAGACGAGTGAACAAATGATGTCTTGAATGATTTCGTATGCTCTGATTAGTTTACTTCAGATTTTTCAAAATGGAAATAAACCTTTTTTAATTACAATAGACTTTTGTAGAGAGGAGTTTGGATTTTCTAAACTTTTAGCGCTTCATAAATGGAGAATTCTAAAGTACTGTTCAACAACTCCAAAGCTTGCTTGCTGACTCCGAAGTAAGGTTTTGAGGATTCCAAAGCAAGTCTGATAAATTTTGAAGCATGTTTGAATTACTCCAAAACATGACTAATTAACTCAGTAGTACATATTCATAACTCCAAAGCTTGCTTGATAAACTCCAAAATGTCTCTTGTTGATTTTAAAGTTTACTGTGATAACTCTAAAGCTTTCATAATGACTCCGAAGCATATTGTAATAATTCTGAAGCTTGCTATGATGAATCCGAAGCTTCCCTACTGACTCTGAAGTGTGCTTGTATCAGCTCCGAAGCACACTATAAAAACTATGAAGCTTTTCAATTAACTCTGAAGCATGTTATGAAGACTCCGATGCTTGTTTGGATTATCTACGAACCATATCATGACGATTTCAAAGCTCTGTCTTTTTACTCTGAAGTTTGCTATGACAACTCCAAAGCATCCCAATTTACTCCAAAGTGCATTATGATGACTCCAAAAAAGTTTCTGTTTGCTCTTCAAGGCTTCAAATTTTTTATTTTCTTATTTTAAGTATATATGAAATTTATATACTTATTTTTAAAAAGAATTTACTTTATTTCTTCCTTTTATCATTATGAAGGTTATTCTAAAGTTGAGTATGAGTTAATATTTATGCAAGATACTTGAGAACAGATTGTTAGTACTTTAATGTTTCACTCATGGTTTTTTGCTTATCATCAAAACATACTTGGTTAAGAATGTCTATCATCAAAATTAAGCTAGATAGTATGTTCAACATTCTCCCCCGTTTTGATGATGACAAAATAGTGAGTGATATACCTTTCAAAACTTTTCTAACAATAAACTTAATTAACTTAATTTGCAGATATTTCAATAAAATTTCTATTTACTAATTTAGTGCAGCTCCCCCTAAGTGGATGCATAGTATTTTAACTATTTTTCAAAAATAGTGAGTGATATACCTTTCAAAACTTTTCTAACAATAAACTTAAGTAACTTAATTTGTTGATATTTTAATAAAATTCTATTGACTAATTTAGCGCAGTTTCCCTTGAGTGGATGCACAGTATTTAAACTATTTTTCATACAAAAGAAATTTTCATACATATCAATTTATACATTCGCTTCACTTTATATCAGTTTATACATTTACTTTTTCTCCCCCTTTTATCATAATAAAAAAGGTGGAAATAAGCAGTATTCATGGAAAAATGCATATATATATATATATATTGAACTAGTCATTGGTCAAAAGTTTTTGGATACAATGTATATACATTAGAGAAATTATAAAAATGTTCAATCAAAAGTTACATTAGAGAAAAAAATGTAAAAGGCGCAGTATTATTTTGGTTGTTTGGGTTTTCTCTGGTAGGTCTTGAGAAAGATATCTTTGAGAGGTGGAAGAGGTGGCTTAGGTTGAGGGCTTGGATGTCTAAGTCTTTTTATTGGAGGAGATGGTATGAAAAATGGATCCTTTGGAACTGCTACCGGAGGTTCATGTGTATAAATTGTAGTTCCACAGCTTGATACATAGATAAAATCAATTCTTTCTGAAAACTTTGGATTTAGCAGCTCAGGAAAGACTGCAAGAAGCCCTTTTAAGAGATTTTATGTGTTTGCATTCATCCTAGCCATATACTCCTGATAGGACATGTTTATTCTTTCAAGAGGAGCCTTTTTGTGTTCTTTGGTAGGTGGAATTCTTAGCTTCCTCTTAGGTTTGGAACTGGATGGCTAAGATGAGGGAGTTGAAGGTGATGGTTTGGGGAAAGAAGGTGGTTTTGGGATAGCAGAGGTTTTTGTAGTGGAAGAAGGTGGTTTTGTAGGATTTGTGGCTTTGGAAGAAGAGGGTGGAATAGATTTATTAGAGGAAGATGGTTGAGGCTGTGTCTGCCTTATCCTATCTTGGATAGAAGGATCTGAAGCCTGAGGATATGGGAGAGGGAGATTGTTAGCAATGGTCTCTAGGTTGGCATTGTTGTAGAGAGTGAATTCTTCCTTAGTGAGAATAAAGAATTTATGAGAACCTGAGGGAGATAAAAACTCTTTTCTAAGAGGTTTTGACATTAGAAGCATCTGAAGAAGTTTCTCAGAGTAATTTTTAATAATTGACTCTCTATTATGAATTTGGATTTTGTAGCCCTTAGGAGTCAATGGAGGATTTGGGAGAAGTTGAATCCTATGTAGAATGTTAGGATCCTTAAGTTCTGAGAATAAAAATTCTTGAGGAGATAAAATGATAGACTGAGAGAGAAACATTCTAGCAACTTCAGAATTTATTTTGGACATATTCGCAAACTTGAAAAAAATCATCCTGATTGGATTGAATACACAAAGAAGAATATCAGGATTATTAACAACTATTGGAGGAGAGTGTGAGGGACTTTGTGGTGGAGTTTTTGGAGGTAGGAGGTCTTATCCACTCTGGACAAATTGAGGGTGTGCTCCATTTTGGTGGAAAGTTCATAATCCAGGATTACTTCTCCTAGTGAATGATATCAAGCCAGGTCCATTCCATCCATATTGCTGGCCCTGGGGGAAGAAAATAGATTCTATGAATTGAGACTGTGAAGTCTTTGTCATATCTAACAATTGCTCGACATGGATTTACTTAGAAGTTGAAACTGAGGGAGGTTGTGTTAGAAGAGAGGAAGACGCAATTTCAATAGGTTCACTCTCAAGTTGATCTACAGGAGAGGATGGATGAGGGAAGTATGTGGGTGAAAATATTATTGTGATGGGGGAGTTAGTTCTAAAGAGAAAAGTGTGGTGGAAGTGATGGAAAGTGAGTTGGAGGTGGAGAGAAATGAGGATGAGGTGGTGAGAAGTGAGGATGACAGACTTGACCTCTGAATAATTCTGCTAGAGCTTATAGAGAATCAAGTCTCTAGTCAATCTTATCAGCTCTCAGGATCATATATGACATGGCAATGAAAAGATTATGATTTATCCTATTCATTTGGAGAGCTAGAGTGGACATATAGTGTTTAATTTGTTGAACATATTATCTAGCTTGATTTTGAGGATGAACATTCTTAACCAAGTATGTTTTGATGATGAGCAAAGACATACATGAAACATGAAGGTACTAACAATCTGTTCTCAAGTATGTTGCTGAAATATTAACTCATACTCAACTTATAAATAACATTCACGATGATAAAAGTAAAACACAAAGGAAATGCTCTTTTAAAATTAAGTATATAAATTTCGTATATACTTAAAATAAGAAAATAGAAATTCTAAAGTCTTAAAGACACCCTTCGAAGCCAACAGTAATAACCTCAGAGTTATCTCAACAAGTTTCGGAGTAAAATGGAAAGCTTCAGAATTGTCACAACAACTTCAGAGTTAATCAAGAAATTTTAGAGTAGTCATAGTGTGTTTTAGAGTAACTTGAAGAGCTTCAGAGTCATCATAGCAAAGCTTTAAATAAGTCATAGCATATGTTGGAGTTTGTCACTACGATCTTCGAAGTAAAATAGTCAAAGCTTCAAAAATTATCATAGTATGGCTCGGAGATATTCAAAACAAGCATTAGAGTCTTCACAGTAAGCTATAAAGTAAAATGAAACACTTCAGAGTCATTATAAGTATGTTTTGGAGTAGATAGACAAGCTTTGGAGAGTTCATAGAAAGCTTCAGAGATAATTGGAAAGCTTAGAGGAAAGCCCAAGATAAGCTTTAGAATCCTCAATGTGTTTCGGAGCAGTCATAAGAACACTTCGAAGTCTTTTTCAAAACTTTGGACAAGTCACAACGTACTTCAAAATAATAAAGAAAGCTTTAGAATTGTCAAGTATGCTTCAGAATAGTAAGAGAAGTTTCAGAGTTATCACCATACAATTTTGAAATAATAGGACAAGCTTCAAAGTTAATCAGCTATGCTTTGGAGTAAACAAATATACTTCAGAGAACTTAGAGTCACGTTTTGGAGTAAATTTGAACAAGCTTCGGAGTAAATAAACCTACTTCGAATTCCTAAAAGACTCACTTTAGAAATAATGACCAAGCTTCGGAGATATTAAACAATACTTCGGAGTCATCTTTCTAAAGCATTAAAAGTTTAAAAAGTCCAAACTTCTTTCTTCAAAGGATTGTCGCAACTAAGAAGGCTTACTATTATTTTCAAGAATCTACAGAAAAACTAATCTAGTTATCCGAGGTCTTTCAAGACATCAACTATTCACTCATCTCTTTGGTGTAACTGAAAAAGCAACTTCAGAACACCCGTGATGAAAGTGAACATTGAGAAAAGTCAGCGACAGAGTAGCAGACCGATACCAGAATGTAGCAAAGTCAGATGTCAGACAAAATAAGGTAAAAAAAAAATATTTTCAAATGTTTGAATGTCTACCAAAGTCAGTAACGGAAAAATCTCTCTTAACCTATAAAAGAGAGATTCAGAACCAAAAGAAGGAGAACTCTTGAATATCACTGATCATTGCTGAAAATACGAAGAGCATTCAAAATCTTCCTTCAAAGTTCAATTCCAATGGCTACATCTCTGTCAGAAGCTCTCAAAATCTAGATCGCTTCTTAATCAAGGAGTTTGAATCTTTTCTTCTCATTTTCTTATTCAATTACTGAAAGTTTAGAATTTTATATACAAATCTGTCTAAGTAATAGACATCAATCTGTACACTTCGTTTCAGTGTTTGGAACACAAGCAGAGTGCTTAGTGTTTATTTATTGAGATAAGCAAGTAGGGAACTTGCTGAAAGGGTATAAGTTTGTTGGCGAGCTTTGAAAACCAACAAGTTGTGAGAGTTTATGGTTAGCTTGGGAAATCAGTAAGTTGGTTGGTGAGCTTGTTGTAAAACCAACGTATATTTGATCAAGTTGATCAAAGTATTAGTGGAACCGGAGTTTAGTAGAGGAGACTGACTTAGAGAAGTGGAGTAGGAACCCAAAAAGGGCTGAACCACTATAAAAATCTTATGTTGTGTGTTGTGCAATCTGTTTTACTTATTCATTCAGCACTTTAATCATTTGATTTAGCCAAAAAGTTTTAAAGCTCAATTCAAACCCCCCCCCCCTCTTGAGCTACCATTGTATTAGGGACCAACAAGATGTATTAGAGCAAGCTTCACTAGTTAAATCTCGATTACCAATATATTAACTTGTGAAGAGATTCAAATAGCCGGTATGTTCCACAATACATCTCCTGAAGAATAATCCACTTCTAGACCCCCTCTATTTGATGAAACCAATTATAGGTATTGAAAAATGAGAATGCAAAATTTCTTGACTACCATAGATTATCAGTTATGGCTTATAATGAAAAATGGAAAGAATGTTACCAACACTAAAGACAAATACACTGTAGAAAATATACAAGCAGTAGAACGTGATGCTAAGGTAAAGAACTGCCTCTACTGCGCATTAACTTCCTCTGACTTTGAAAAGATTTCTGCATATGATTCAGTTAAAGAAATTTGGGATAAACTCAAAGTAGCACATGAAGGTACCAACCAAGTAAAAGAGACTAAAATAAATCTTCTAGTGCAGGAATATGAAGCCTTTTCTATGAAGGAATCAGAAAACATTTCTGAAATGTTTGGAAGATTTAAAAAAATCACCAACAGCTTAAAGAACTTAGGAAAAAAATATGAAGAGACTAAGCTAGTAAAGCAAATCTTAAGATCTCTGCCTAGTTGGATGCCTAAAGTGACTGCTATACATGAAGCAAAAGATCTAACAAAGGTGACAGTAGAAGAACTCATGGGATCACTCATGACCCATGAAGTCCCGATGAAACAAAAAGCACCAAATGAAGTCAAAGGCAAGAAAATAATATCTTTACAAGCAGAATCAGAAAATGAAGAATCTTCAGAAGATGCCTTGTTGACTCTCATGCAATTATACATAATCACAAGTAATATAGATGAGGTAAGTTGAGTATCGTTCCCGGGAGGAAGTAGGTTGTTACACACTACGAGGAAGTAGGTTGTTACATACTAAGTACCAAACTTGTATTAGATCAGTAATATTTGATTGAATGAAATTCAGTAGATGATATAAGAACAAAATTTGAATAAACAATGAAGTTGATAAATTGTAAGAGAAAAAGAAGAAATATCAATGGATTAAATATCTAGGAATTCAACTTCGCCTAGCAAATCCACTTGTATTAATGAATTGCATTGAGAAAATCATCATTCCTCTCATAGTCAATCGGATGCACTAAAGTATTTACCACCCTTTCTCAAGTGTTATGATAGGTGTGCCTATTAAAGTGATCTTCTATATCTCCGTGCAAATCTAAATTAATAAACTCATTTAGCTTAAGCATCCAAGTATAATATATGTGCTCGCAAGGTCATATTCATATGGATTGCACATATACAATGGCTATCTCTAGACTTCATTGCATCATATATTCTTCAATTAAGAGTCTATTCCTAATTCCACTCTCTCAAGTAAATTAAGAATCTCAATTCATGCACATGGTAGCTAAGCACATACACACATTAAGCTTAGAAAAGAAGAAACAATGAGGAAGAAGATAATTTAACTCAGAAATCAAACATCAACACAAGCTTCATTGCTACGATCCATTTAATCCTAGATAACAGAAATTTAGAACATCATATTTGAATTAAAACTAACTAATTAATTGATAAATATCATCATAATCCAATATTGAATGTTGATTCAAAAACAAAAGATGAACTAGAAAGAAAATAGAATATTTAGGTTGTAGCGGCTTTTTCCAAGGATCTTCTTACTCTAAACTCTTCTCCTCATCCAACTCTCTGTCTATGCTCCACTCTCCTCTCTTGATCTAAATTCCTAGGTGTTCTTAAATAACCCAAGCAATTGGGTCTTAATAGAATTCCTCCATGAGTTGTAATTCCTTTATGCACTAGAATCATCTTCTAAAAATAACTCTATATTTTCTACCAGAAAAGATTGTTTCCATACATAAGAAAAGTTCCAACAATAGATAGCATTATTGTGCCACTGATTTCCAAATATACCTTCCGCAAATTGTAACAACTTCTAAAAATTTCAAATGTATGTAAAGGAAATTACTTCAAAAATATCTCAGATGATTGCAATTGCTGATCATTATGGGACTCCATTGCTAAAAATATATTATTGATAATAATTTAGATAGCAACATCTAATGCATGGAAGAACAACTAAATTTGTGTACTTCGAATTCCAAGCTTTGATTTCAAACTTTTTTTTCTCGTTAGACTGCTTTGGAGGCATGAAAATTGAGCAGAAATTTGAATTCTTATTTAGGAGTTCTCTGAAGTGATCTTCGAAGAAAAAATCATTGCTTCAAAGATTTTTGTTCTGGTTTGGAGTTCTCTGAAGTGAACTTTGGAGAAAAAATCTGATTTGGAGTTCTTTAAAGTGAACTTCGGAAAAAAAATCATTACTTCGAAGATTTTTAGAGAGTACCACTATTTTGATTATAACTTTCTCGTATGAACTCAGAATTGCTCCCTTCTTTTACATTGGATGGATAATTTTAGAGGTACAACTTTTATATTGATCACTTTGTCTGAATCATCCATCTTTTATGAGCCTTCAAAGTGATACCTTCTATCAAATGAAGTAACAGACGAATGTGAAGCTCTATAGATAATTGCACTATCTTAGTCATACCTTTCTCATATAAATTTAGAATCATATAATTTTTTATGCATTAGAAAGATAACAATAAAGGCTAAAACTTTCATGTTGAACAGATTTTCCAAATATGCCTCCATCAGTCACAGAAAATGCTTTAAAGTAACATCTTTTATAATCTTCAGTTTCGTTTTACACATCAATAAAACAAACTCTATTAAGTGGAATATCCACTGAAAAATATTAAAAGAAGATCTTAAATATATGAATTTAGATATAAAAAATATAATATATTATGAGCTTATCATGCCTCAACCAGTAAAGATGATGAGGATATGGCAATAATAACCAGAAGATTTAGAAACATGTTCAAGAAGAAAAAATTTGGAAACAATTCCAAGAAATTCAAAAGTAAAGACAAGAAAAAGGAAGTTTCAATCTACTACAACTGCAACAAGCCTGGGCATATGAAGTTTGATTGCCCAAAACATAATAAAAAGCAAGGAAATAAGAATAAAATGTATAACTCTTACTTTGACAAAAAGAATATTTCTAATAGTAGGAAATTTGAAAAAAAAGAAAGCTATGGCTGCATGAGAAATGCTAAAAAATATGATGCAAGAAAGCTCAAGTGAAGAGGAAGAAGAAAATGAAGCTCAATTTAATCACTCAGCTCCAAATAAAAGGATCAAGAAGAACATCATACAGGAATAAGCTTTATGGATATCTACAATGATAAGGTGTATTTGAGAGCTACAGAGAATAGCAAATGGTATATTAATAGTGATTGTTCAAGACACATGACAGGAGAAAGGGAGCTGTTCATAGAACTAAAAGTTAAAAATAAAGGAACAGTTACCTTTGGAGATAATGGAAAAGGTAGAATGGTTGGAATTGGTAAAATTGGCCAACCTCCCTCTATTACATTTCAAATGTTTTATTAGTAGAAGAATTGAAACACAATCTTTTAGGTGTAAGTCAATTCTATGATCTTTGAATCTCATACTTGCTCAATTTTAGATATCATTACGCATATATCATTATGGATAACTTTAGTAGATTTACCTAGGTAATGTTTCTAAAATTGACTACAAGAATAAGAAGCCTTGGAGGGAAACATTACGCATATATCATTATAGATAACTTTAGTAGATTTACCTAGGTAATGTTTCTAACATCCAAATATGAAGCTTGTTCATTCTTTGAAGTATTTTCCACATGTGTAAAGAATGAACAAAGCTCCCATATAGTTGCCATAAGGAGTGATCATAGTGGAGAGTTTGAAAACCATAGATTCACTGATTTCTATGAAAGCAATGGAATTCTTCTCTATACCAAGAACACTCCCAACAAAATGGAGTAGCTGAAAGGAAAAATAGATCTTATAAGAAATGGCAAGGATAATGTTGAGTGAATACGACCACCCACAGTACTTTTAGGTTGAAGCAATGAACACAGCATGTTATATTATTAGTGGAATATTTGCTAGATCCATACTCAACAAAACTCCATTTAAATTATACTGTGGCAAGAAACTAAATATTTTATATTTTCATACTTTTGGTTGTAAGTGTTTTATTCTTAACAATGGCAAAGAAAACCATGAAAATTTTGAAAACAAATCTAATGAAGGCATTTTCCTTGGTTATTTCATTGTTAGTAAGGCATTTAGAGTCTACAATTAGAAAAATAAGACTATAGAGGAATCTATTCATATAAAATTTGATGAAAATATGAATTTCTCTAGGTGGACAAGTGATTTTGATGATGAGATAGGTGAACTAATGACTTCAATTAAGAAAATGAAAATACAAGACAAAGAAGGAGAACCTTCTCAATCAGAAACACAGTGGATGAAAAAGAAACAGATGATGGACCATCCATCAATGAGGTAAACAATGAAGGCAATAATATTTTTTTCAAAGATTAGAGATTCATGCATGATCACCCTGAAAGTTAGATAATTGGTGATGTATATGACAAAGTTAGAATCAGATTTTCTTATCACCAAATATGTGGCAATTTTGCTTTTATTTCTGAATTAAAACCAACTTACATAGAACAAGCTTTAGAAGATGAAAACTAGATTTTAGCTATGCAAGAAGAATTAGACCAATTCAAAAGAAATAATATGTAGACTATTGTTCCAAGACCAAATCATCAATCTGCTATAGGAACTAAATGGGTCTTTAGGAAGAAACTATATGAATTTAGAATTGTAGTAAGAAATAAAGTAAGATTAGTGGCAAAAGGATAATGTCAGAAGAAAGATATTAATTTTGAAGAATCATATACTCCTGTTGTAAGAATAGAAGCCATTAGAATGCTTCTTGCATTTGCATACTTTATGAATTTCAAGTTATACTAGATGGATGTAAAGAATGCATTCTTAAATGGATTTATTAATGAAAAGGTCTATGTAGAACAACCACCTGGGTTTGAAGATCCTCATAGCCCAGATCATGTATTCAAACTTAAGATAGCCCTCCATAGTTTAAAACAGGCTTCCAAAGCCTGGTATGAAAGGTTAAAAAAAAATCATTAAGAAAGGTTTTTCAAGAGGTAAAGTTGATACTACTCTCTTCGTTAAGCATGTAACAAAAGATATTCTCATAGTTCAAGTATATATTGATGATATAGTATTTGGTGTAACTAATAAAAACCTTTGCAAAGAATTTTCCAAGACAATGCAAGGAGAATTTGAAATGAGTTGGATGGGTGAAATCAATTTCTTCTTGGGACTGCAAATTAAGTAGATGAAAGAAAGAATCTTCATTCACCAAGCCAAATACATAAAAGAACTGCTAAAGAAATTTAACATTGAAAATGGAAAAAGATATGGGATGCCAATGTGTACTTCAATAAAAATGGACAAAGATGAAAGAGGTAAGTCTATTTGTCAAAAACATTATAGAAGCATAATAGGATTTCTACTATATTTAACTACTAGTAGACCTGACATAATTTTTAGTGTATTCATGTTTGCTAGATTCTAATCAGAATCAAAAGAGTCACATCTTATTATTGTAAAAATAATATTTAGATATCTTTTATATACACCTAATCTTGGATCATGGTATCTCAAAAGTTTAGATTTTAATTTAATAGGTTACTCAGATGCAGATTTTGTTGGATATAAAGTATATAGAAAGAGTACCTAAGGTTCTTGACAATTTTTAGGAAGCATGATCATCTCATGGTTTTCTAAGAAACAAACTTCAGTTGAATTATCAATTGCTGAGGCTAAATATGTAACAATAGACAACTGTTGCACATAGATTCAATGGATGAAATAGTAATTAAAAGACTTTGGCCTTAAATTTATTGATATACCCATCATATGTGACAATACTAGTGCTATAAACCTATCCAAGAATCTAGTTCTACATTCTAAAACTAAGCTTGTAGAAATCAGGCATCATTTTATTAGGGATCATATTCAAAACTATGACATTAGCTTAGAATTTTTCCTATCAGAAAATTAACTAGCAGATATTTTTACAAAACCATTAGCAGAAGAAAGATTTAACATGATAAGAAGAGAACTAAGCATTCTAGATCCTAATGCATAAAATGCTTAATTTATTAAACAAATTAGCCATTCTACGTTCTCATTTATGCAAAACAGAAAATGAAATAAATTCAAATCTTTCATGCTCCAAGAAATATACAAATACATATTTAATTATCTATATTGGTAATAATTCCTAAATAAACATGAATTAATAATTAATATATTTATATATATAACTTAAAACCCATAACGCTAAAAAATCCATCTTACAAAGTTTCAGAGTTAAGTTAGATTTTGGACTTCGGAGTCTCCGAAACCCCAAACAAAAGTCTCTGAAGGCCCAAACAAAAGCATTCAAAGATTATGAAAGGCCTCTAAAGCAATGCTTCAAATATCCAAAACTGCAAATTAAATCATCTCCTCTGAAGGATCTCTTTCGGAGTATCCGAAGCCAAAACACATTAGTATTTCGGAGATCTTTTTATATCTATCAATCTAATCTAAAGGCACTCAAGTGCAAACTCTTCGAAAGCTAAAACAATTCTTCTCAGAACTCCCAAAACCCCTCCTTCAGAGCAGACTGTCCATCTTCCCTCCTCTTTTAAATCTAAGTCCTAACTCTCTCCATCCACCTTTCTGCCTTCTCCGACTTCACTCCTAGAAATCCCATTTCCTTCCCAAAAACCTAGAACTCTCTATCAAAATGGTGGGAATAAAACAAGAAGAAATCAAGAGAAAGGAAAGAGAAAACTATCCACAGAAAAGATTAACCAAGAAGGCAAGATAGGAAACTGATACGTTAGAGGTAATCTTTCTGAATAGTTTATCTGATTATTCTAGATTCACAGAAAGTTATGAGGACAAGAGGATAATCAAAGGGAAAATATTCAATTTTGGAGCCTTTGGTATGGAATTAGAAGTGTCTGAATGGCTAAGTTACCAAGGCTGGAATGCTTACGTGAGTTACAGAGACAATTTATATCTGAGACTAGTAAGGGCACTGATCTATAATCTCAATGCTAGAATAGAAAGATCATGGATAGGAGAGATAGAAATTGAACTATCCACAGAGAGTTTAAGGAACTATTTCAATCTCTCTGAAGAAGAAGAAAAGATTGTATGGCCTTCTAGAGCAATGCTATTCTCAAACTTAGCAGAAACTGAGATAGATAAAAAGGAGAATTATTTTCATGCTAGTCACTTAAATGCAAATCTCAGGCTAACATATTTCATTGTTATGAACAATGTATATCCTAGAAGAGGAGTTGTAGGAGATATATCTGAGAAAGATGCCAGAATCATATGCGTACAGAAGAATAGAAGAAAACTAAATCTAGCTAGACTAATAATAAATCACATTCACTTGATCAAGAGCACCACAAGGTTTCCTTTACCTTATGGAATGGCTTTGACCAAGCTGATCAAGGAAGCAAGAGTAGATATCTCAAATGAGAATGAAGAGCCTCCAAGAAACACAGACCAATTGGATAAGAAAAATATGAAAAGAATGGGCTTTAAGCAAACTACACAGGGTTGGATCTCTGAAAAATCAAGAAGAAAAAATCAATTAAAAGGATCCAGACCTGATGAAAGTCTAGAAAGAGGAGATATTACAGAACAAAGGCAAGAATTCTCCTCACATGGAGAAGAAGAAGGAACTGAAAGACAAGACTTCATAAGTCTACCAACAGAAATAAGAGAGGAAGTCTCTAGCAGAGAAGAACAAACTGAAGCTAAGAGAATAGAAGAAGTTCCAAGAGAGGAACAAAGAATAGACATAGAAGATATTGTCGAAGAAATTTTCAGAGATAATGTACATGAAGAAACAGTAGAAGCAAACATGCCATCACATACTCCCATCAGATCCCCTTCACCCATTAGACTCACTCACACGGATCAACCATCTACCTCATCAATTCCCACTTCACAACAAATCCCACAACACCTAGAGGACAGATTATTCATGATTGAACACTTTTTGCAAACCTTAGCCCTCTAAATGAATAGAATAGATCACAATCTTTCAACTGCCATGTCATCTATGATCCTAAGGGCTGATAACATTAACCAGCGACTTGATTCTCTACAAGCTTTAGTAGAATCATTCAAAAGTCAAACCTATCATTCCCATTTCATTCCTCCTCATTCCCATTTCACTCCACTTCAAACACATTTCTATCCACCTCAAAGTTACTTTCCATTACCTCCACATAACCCATCACCAGTTAGAAACAACTCACCAATAACAGTGATGTCTTCACCTTCACTTCCTCATCCATCATCATCATCTGTTATTCCAGAGGTTGCTCAACCTTAGAGTTAACCTCCTCCAATACAACCTCCATCAATTCCCAATACTGAAAACCTCTCTAATCTACCTGAGGATTATCTTACTAATCCTCATAAAGCCATTGTTCAACATGGGAAGTATCCCATCATAGTGCCTTTACCTAGAGTTTATTTTTTTCCTCCAGGACTATCCAACTCTTTGAACTGGACTTGGATGGATATCATTAGATATGGAAAAGTAATCCCTGAATAGATTGTGGACCTTCCACCAGAATGGAACACACCCTCAATTTGTCCAAAGTGGAGAAGACCTCCCACTTCTCCAAAAACTCCACCACAAAGTTCTTCACACTCTCCTGCAATAGTTGTTGATGATAATCTTGATTTTCTCCTTCATATATCCATTCTAATCAAGATGACAGAATTAGAGTTTAGGATCAAGATAGCAATCATTTCTCAAGTTGTTAGAATGTTTCTTTCTCAAAATATTCATATACACCCTAAAGAATATCATTTCTCTGAACTTGAGGATCCTAACATTCTTCATAGGATTCTACTTCTTCTAGATCCTCCATTGACTCCAAAGAACCACAAAATTCACATTCCTAATAAGGAGTCAATTCTTCAAGATTACTCTGAGAAACTTCTTAAAATGCTTCCAATGTCAAAACCTCTTAGAAAAGAGTTTCCATCTCCCTCAGATCATCATAAATTCTTTATTCTCACTAAGGAAGAGTTCACTTTCTACAATGATGCCAACTTGGAGGCCATTGCTAACAATTTGCCTCTCCCATATCCTCAGATGAATGATCCTTCTATCTAAGAAATGATAAGGTAGATACAACCACCAACATGGTGTCAACCTCTTCCACCACCTTCCTCACCTTCTTCCAAAACCAAAAATCCCAGAAAAACACCTTCTTCCACTACCAAAACCAAAAAGTCACCTGTTATCCCAAAACCAAAACCATCACCTTATTCATTATAGCCAGCCACTTTATAACCAAAAAGGAAGCCTAGAATTCCACCTCCCAAAGAGCACAAAAAAGCTCCTTTTGAAAGAATAATCATGTACTTTTAGGAGTACATAATAGGATGAATGCAAACTCAAAGGCTCCCACAAAAGGGACCCCTGTAGCATTTCTTGAGCTGCTAGATCTAGAGTTTCGAGAAAGAATAGATTTCATCTATGTTCATAGTTGTGGAACTACAGTTTATACACATGAACCTCTTATGGTAGTTCCAAAAGATCTATTTTTCATTCAACCTGCTCCACCAAAAAGGGCTAGATCATCTAAGCCCTCTCTCAAGCCATCTTCTTCTAAACCCAAGCCACCTCTTCAAGATGTCTTTCTCAAGACATACCAGAGAAAACCCAAACCACCCAAATAAACTGCTGCATTTTTTATTTTTCTCTGATGTAATTTTTTTATCTAATTTTTTTTGTAGCTACAATTGTATCTGAAATTTGGAAGAGTTCAATATATATATATGCATCTTTTCTTTGACTTATTGCTGCTTGTTTCCACCTTTTTGATTATGACAAAAAGGGGGAGAAAATGTGATAATGTGATATAAACTAAAATGATATGTGCATGTATAAGATGGCATGTAAATGAAAATTTCTATGACACACAGTTAAAATAATATTCATCAATTTAGGGGGAGCTAAACTAAATTGGTCAATAGAAATCTTTATAAAATATTTACAAAATAAGTTATTTTAAATTTATTATTAGACAAGCTTTGAAAGGTATATCACTTACTGTTTTGTCATCATTAAAATGAGGGAGAATGTTGAACATATTATCTAGCTTGATTTTGATGATGAACATTCTTAACCAAGTATATTTTAATGATGAGCAAAGACATAAGTGAAACATTAAGGTACTAACAATATTTTTTCAAGTATGTTGCAGAAATATTAACTTATACTCAACTTGAAAATAACATTTATAATGATAAAAGGAAGACACAAAGTAAATGCTCTTTTAAACTTAAGTATATAAATTTCATATATACTTAAAATAAGAAAACAAAAATTTTGAAGTCTTGAAGACACCCTTCGGAGCCAATAGTAACAACCTCAAAGCTATCTCAACATGTTTCGAAGTAAAATGAAAAGCTTTAGAATTGTCACAACAACTTCGGAGTTAATCAAGAATTTTTGTAGTCACAACATGTTTTAGAGTAAATTGAAGAGCTTCTGAGTCATCATAGCAAAGCTTCGGACAAGTCATAGCATACGTCGGAGCCATCACAATGATCTTCAGATTAAAATGGTCAAAGCTTCGAAAATTATCATAGTATGGCTCGGAGATATTCAAAAGAAGCATCGGAGTCTTCACAGTAAGCTTCAAAGTAAAATGGAACACTTCGGAGTCATTACAAGTATGTTTCAAAGTAGATAGATAAGCTTTGGAGAGTTAACAAAAAGCTTCAGAGATAATTGGAAAGCTTCAGAGAAAGCCCAAGATAAGCTTTGAAATCCTCACAGCGTGTTTCGAAGTAGTCACAAGCATACTTCGAAGTCTTTTCAAAGCTTCGGAATCATCAAGTATGCTTTGGAATAATCATAGAAGTTTCAAAGTTATCACTATACACTTCGAAAATAATAGGACAAGCTTTGGAGTTAATCAACTACATTTTGAAGTAAACAGATATGCTTTGGAGAACTTAGAGTCACATTTTGGAGTAAATTTGAACAAGCTTTAGAGTAAACAGACCTGATATAGAGTCCTCAAAGCCTCACTTTGGAAATAATGATCAAGCTTCGGAATCATCTTTCTGAAGCATTAAAAGTTCAGAAAATCCATACTTCTTTCTACAAAGGCACAACTAAGAAGGCTTACTATTATATTTGAGAATCTAAAGAAAAATAAATCAAGTCATCCAAAATCCTTCAAGACATCAACTTTTCACTCGTCTGTTCAGAGTAACTGAAGAAGCAACTTCGGAACACTCGTGACGAAAGTGAACATTGAGAAAAGTTAGTGATAAAGTAGAAGACTGATACCAAAATACGGCAAAGTTAGACATCAGACAAAATAAGGTAAAGAAAAATATTTTTGAACATTTGAATGTGTGCCAAAATCAGCAATAAAAAAATCTCTCTTAACCTATAAATGAGAGATTCAGAAGCAAAAGAAGAAGAACTCTTGAATATCACTGATCATTGCTGAAAATATGAAGAGCATTCAAAATCCTTTTTTAAAATTCAACTCTAATGGCTACATCTCTGTTAGAAGCTCTTAAAGTCTACATCACTTCTCAATCAAGGAGTTTGAATCTTTTCTTCTCATTTGCTTATTCATTTACTAAAAGTTCAGAATTTTATGTACAAATCTATCTAAGTAAGAGACATCAATTTGTACACTTCTTTTTAGTGTTTGGAACACAAGCAGAGTGCTTAGTATTTTTTTATTTAGATAAGCAAGTAGGGAACTTGTTGAAAGGGTATAAGTTTATTGGTGAGCTTTGAAAACCAACAAGTTGTGAAAGTTTATGGTTACCTTGGAAAATTAGTAAGTTGGTTGGTAAGCTTGTTGTAAAACCAATGTGTATTTGATCAGGTTGATCACAGTACTAGTAGAACCTGAGTTTAGTAGAGGAGACTGACTCAGAGAAGTGGAGTAATAACCCAGAAAGAGCCAAACCACTATAAAAATCTTATGCTATGTGTTGTACAATCTATTTTACTTAATCATTTGGCACTTTAATTATTTGATTTGGTAAAAAAGTTTTAAAGCTAAATCCCCCCCCTCCTGAGCTACCATTGTATAAGGGACCAACACAATCATTATTATTCTATCCTCTAGGTTCTTTGAAATAGGTTGTATAGTGGGAATTAATGAGGTGGATAGTTAATGAGTATGAGTGTGTCTAATGGGTTAACGGGATCTTATAGGAGTTTGTGATAGCATGGTTGCTGCTATTGTTTCTTCAGATACATTTCCTCTCAAAATTTCTTCCAATACTTCTTCTATGATAGTTATTTGTTCCTCTCTTGGAACTTCTTCTATTCTTTTAGCTTCTGATTGAACTTCTTTGGTGGAGAATTCCTCTCTTGTTTCTACTAGCGAACTCATGAAATCCTATTTTTCTATTCCTTCTTCTTCTTCATGTGATTAGATTTATTGCCTTGGTATAGTAATTTATTCTATGACATCTTCTCTTTCTAGACTTTCATCAAGTTTGGATCTCTTTAATTGAGTTGATCTTCTTGGTTTTTTAGTGATCCAACCTTGTACATGTGGCTTAAAGCCCATTTTTTTTAGAGATTTTTCATCAATGTGTCTATGTTTCCTAGAAGCTCTTCATTTTTATTTGAGAAATCCACTCCTACTTCTCTCATCAGCTTGGTTAGAGCCATTCCATTGGGTAAGGGAAACCTTATGGTGCTCTTGATTAAGTAAATGTGATCTACCATTAGTCTGGCTAGATTCAGTTTTCTTCTATTCTTCAATGCCCATATAATTCTGGCATCTTTCTCAGATATGTCACCTATAGCTCCTCTTCTAGGATACACATTTTTTATAACAATAAAATATGCTAGCTTGAGATTTGCATTCAAATGACTACCATGCAGATAATTTTCCTTTTCATCTATCTTGATTTTTGCTAAATGTGATAATAGTATTGCTCTAAAAGGCCACACAATCTCTTCTTTTTCTTCAGAGAGATTGAAATAATTTCTTAAACTCTCTATGGATAGTTCAATTTCTGTTTCTCCTATCCATGTTTTTTTTTTGTCCTAGTATTAAGATTATAGATTAGTGCTCTTACAAGTCTAGGATATAGACTGTCTCCATAACTCACATATGCATTCCAACCTTGGTATTTCAACCATTCAGACACTCTAATTGCATACCGAAGGCTTCAAAATTGAATATTTTCCCTTTTATTATTCTCCTATCCTCATATCTTCTATAAATTTGGAGTAGTTAGATGAACTATTTAGAAAGATTACCTCAAGCATACCAACTTCTTATCTTGCCTTTTTGGTTTCTCTTTTCAGTGGAGAATCATCTCTTTCCTTTCTTTTGTTTTCTGCACCTTTTGCTCTTACCATTTTGATAGAGAATTCTAGATTTTGGAAAGGAAATGAGATTTCTGGGAGAGATGCCAAAGAAGGTAGGAAGGGCAACAGAGAGAGTTGAGACTGAGTTTTATAAAGAGCGGGAAGATGGAGAAGAGAGTTAAGACTGAGTTTTAAAAAGAGCTGGAAGATGGAGAAGAGAGTTGAGACTGAGTTTTAAAAAGAGCTGGAAGATGGAGAGTCTTCTCTAAAAGAGGGATTTTTAGAGTTCGGAGAAGAAGGGTTTAGGTTTTTGAAGAGGTTTCAAGCACTTGAATGAATTGAATGCTTTTGGATTTGGTCATTTGATTTAAATGTTCTCCAAAACACTAATCTGTTTTGATTTTGGATGCTCTGAAAGATATCCTTTGGAGATAACAATTCAATTTGGATTTTTGGATATTCCAAAACATTGCTTCTAAGGCTTTTGTCAATCTTCGAATGTTCCAAAATGATATTTTTGAGAGCTTTGGAGGCTTCTATTTTGTCCTTTGAAGGCTCTAAAGTGCACTTGAAAGGCAACGAAGTATAAAGATTGACTTAATTTTGAAACTTTATAAAATGAATTTTTGGAGTTTTGTATTTTAAGTTTTATATATTAATTATTAATTCATGTTTATTTAGGAATCATTACCAAGATAGATAATTAACTATGTATTAGTACATTTCTTGGAAAATGAAAGGTCACAATGTATTTCATTTTATGTTGTACATAGATGAGAACATAAAATGGCTAATCTATTTGATAAATTAAGCAATTTATGCATTAGGATCTAAAATGTCTAATTCTCTTCTTATCATGTTAAATCTTTCTTCTGGTAGTGATTCTGTAAAAATATCTACTAGCTGATTTTCTATTGGAACAAATTCTAAGCAAATGTCATGGTTTTGAACATAGTCCCCAATAAAATGATGTCTGATTTCTATATGCTTAGTTCTTGTATGTAAAACTGAATTCTTGGTCAAATTTATAGCACTAGTGTTGTCATATCTAATAAGTATATCAATAAAATTAAAGCCAAAATCTTTTAATTATTGTTTCATCCATAGGATCTATACACAGCAACTACTTGCTGCTATGTATTCAGCATCAGTAGTTGATAATACAACTGATGTTTGTTTCTTAGAGAACCATGAGATAATCATGCTTCTTAGAAATTGGCAAGATCCTGAGATATTCTTTTATCTACTTTATATCCAGTAAAATTTGCATCCGAGTAACCTATTAAATTAAAATCTGACCCCTTTTGGATATCATCATCCAAGATTAGGTGTATCTAAAAGATACTTAAATATTCTTTTTACAGCAATAAGATGTGACTATTTTGGTTCTAATTGGAATCTAGCCCACATGCATACACTAAATATTATGTCAAGTCTACTAGCAGTTAAATATAGCAGAGATCCTATCATACTTCGATAAAGTTTTGGCAAGTAGACTTACCTTTTTCATCTTTGTCCATTTTTATTAATGTACTCATTGGCGTTCCATACCTTTTCCCATCTTCAATGTTGAATTTCTTTAGCAGTTCTTTTCATGTATTTGTCTTGGTGAATGAAGATTTCTTCTTTCATTTGCTTAATTTATAGTCCCAATAAGAAGTTAAGTTCACCCATCAAGCTCATTTCAAATTCTCCCTATATTATCTTGGAAACTTCTTTGCAAAGATTTTCATTAGTTTACACCAAATAGTATATCATCAGCATAAACTTGAACTATGAAAATATCTTTTGTTACATGCTTAATGAAGAGAGTAGTATCAACTTTGCCTTTTGAAAAACCTTTCTCAATGAGAAATCTGCTTAACCTTTCATACCAGGCTTTGGGAGCCTATTTTAAACCATAGAGGGCTTTTTTAGGTTTGAATACATGATCTAGGTTATGAGGATCTTCAAACCCAGGTGGTTGTTCTACATAGACCTCTTCGTTAATAAATCCATTTAAGAATACACTCTTTACATCCATCTGATATAACTTGAAACTCATAAAGGATGCAAATGCAAGAAGCATTCTAATGGCTTCTATTCTTGCAAGAGGAGCATATGATTCTTCAAAATTAATACTTTCCTCTTGATAGTAGCCTTTTGCTACTAATCTTGCTTTATTTCTTACTATAAATCCAGATTTATCTAATTTGTTCTTAAAGACCCATTTAGTTCTTATAGCAGATTAATGATTTGATCTTGAAATAATAGTCCATACATTATTTCTTTTGAATTGGTCTAATTCTTCTTACATAGTTGAAATCCATTTTTTGTCTTCTAAGGCTTGTTCTATGTAAGTTGGTTCTAATTGAGAAATAAAAACAAAATTGCCACATATTTGGTGATAAGAAGATCTAGTTCTGACTTTGTCATATACGTCACCAATTATCTAACTTTTAGGGTGATCATGCATGAATTTTCAATCTTTGAAAAAAATATTGTTACCTTCATTGTTTACCTCACTGATGGATGGTATATCGTCTATTTTTTCTTCATCCATTTATTTTTCTGATTGAGAAGGCTCTCCTTCTTTGTCTTATATTTTCATTTTCTCAACTGAAGTTACTAGTTCATCTGTCTCATTATCAAAATCACTTGTTCTCCTAGAGTAATTAGTACTTTCATCAAACTTTACATGAATAGATTCCTTGATAGTTTTATTTTTCAAATTATAGACTCTAAATGCCTTACTAACAATGGAATAACCAAGGAAGATGCCTTCACCAGATTTGTTTTTAAATTTACCATGGTTTTCTTTATCATTATTAAGAATAAAGCATTTACAACCAAAAGTATGAAAATATGAAATATTTAGCTTCTTGCCATAGCATAATTCAAATAGAGTTTTATTGAGTATTAATCTAGCAAAGATTTTGTTAATAATATAACATGCTATGTTTATTGCTTCAGCCCAAAAATACTATAGGTGGTTGTATTCACTCAACATTGTCCTTGCTATCTCTTGCAAGGATCTATTTTTCCTTTAAGCTACTCCATTTTGTTAGGGTATTCTTGGTGCAGAGAAAGTTTGAAGAATTCCATTGCTTTTACAAAAATCAGTGAATCTATGATTTTCAAACTCTCCACCATGATCACTCCTTATGAAAACTATATGAGAGCTTTGTTCATTCTATACACATTTGGAAAATACCACAAAAAATGAAAAAGTTTCATCTTTGGATGTTAGAAACATTACCTAGGTAAATCTACTAAAGTCATCTACAATGACATATGCGTAATGTTTCTCTACAAGGCTTCTTGTTCTTGTTGGTCTAACTAAATCCATTCGTAGCAACTAAAGGGGTTTGGTTGTGTATACTTCTTTGTTTGATTTGAATGGTTCTTTTACTTGGTTGCCTTTCATGCAAGCATTACACAACTTATTGTTAAATTTGAGTTTAAGTAAGCCAACAACTAGATCTTTATTATATAATCTTTCGATCAGATTTTTGTTGGCATGTTTCTAGCCTTCTTACCACAACATGGGTTCATTGTCATTTACAATAAGACATTTGACTTGGATATTATGTAAATCTACCAAATATAAATTTCCATGTCTCTTTCCAAGTACTACAACTAAATTTGAACTATCTAATATTGAACAAGTATGAGATTCAAACATAACTTTGTAACCATTATCGTAGAATTGACTTACTCTCAAAAGATTGTGTTTTAATCCTTCTGCTAGTAAAACATCTGAAATTGTAATAGAGGGAGGTTTGCTAATTTTACCAATTCCAACTACTCTACCTTTTCCATTATCCCCAAAGGTAACTATTCCTCCATTTTTAGCTTTAAGTTCTGTGAACGGCTCCCTTTCTCCTATTATGTGTCTTGAGCAACTACTATTAATGAACCACTTGCTATTCTGTGTGGCTCTCAAACACACCTCTAGTAATAAAATTAAGCTATAACTTTTGGTAGGTGGATTAGTAGCAGAATATTTTGGCACCCATTATTTTTTAGATTCTAATAATTTATTTTTTGGATATATAATTACATTTACAACCTTAGCAATTGTTTTAGGAATCCAAATCATATTATGTTTGGGTTCTAGTTTTCTTTTATGATTTTTCTTTCTTTGGTTTCCTATATCTTTCTTTGTTTTACGTTTAAATAAGGCAATTTAAGTTCTATTTTTATATTCTAATCAATTTTAAGCATTGTATTTTCTTGTTTTAATTTAGAGCATTCATTAATTATTCTTTCAAGTTCTCTTTTAGTTTTCTTATGTTTAGCTTTTAATGTTTTGAAATTTGAATACAGTTCTTCTAATAATTCTTCAATATCAGAGATTTCAGGTTTTGAGTTTACCTCATCACTGTGGATAGCCATAAAGCTTATTCCTATATGATGCTCTTCTTGATCCTTTTCTTTAGAGTTGAGTGACCTGAATTGAGCTTCATTTTCTTATTCTTCTTCACTCAAGCTTTCTTGCATCATGTTTTCTAGCATTTTCCATGCAACCATAGCTTTCTTTTTCTTTTCAAATTTCCTGTTATTAGAAATATTATTTTGTCAAAGTAAGAGTTATACCTTTTCTTCTTGTCTCCTTACTTTTTATCTGGTTTTCGGCAGTCAAACTTCATATGCCCAGGCTTGCTGCAATTATAATCAATTAGAACTTCCTTTTTCTTATCTTTGCTTTTGAAGTTCTTGGAATTGTTTCCAAATATTTTCTTCTTGAGCATGTTTTTGAATCTTCCTGTTATCATTATCATATTCTCATCATCTTCAATGGTTGAGGCTTCTTCTGAAAATTCTTAATTTTTTAATTCTGCTAGTAAAGCTATTGTTTTCTTGTCTTTGACTTCATCTGGAGCTTTTTGTTTCATCAGGACCTCATGGGTCATGAATGATCCCATAAGTTCTTCTACTGTCACCTTGGTTAGATCTTTTACTTCCTGTATGACAGTTACTTTGGGCATCCAGTGTCTAGACAAAGATCTTAAGATTTTCTTTACTAGCTTAGTCTCTTCGAATTTTTCTCCTAAGTTCTTTAAGCTATTGGTGATTTTCTGAAATCCTACAAACATTTAAGAAATGTTTTTTGATTCCTTCATAGAGAAGGCTTCATATTCTTGCACTAAAAGATTTATTTTAGTTTCTTTTACCTAATTTGTACCTTCATATGCTACCTTAAGTTTATCCTAGATTTTCTTAGCTAAATGACATACAAAAATCTTTTTAAACTCAGAAGAAGTTAATGCATAGTAGAGGTACCTTAGCATCATGTTCTACTACTTGTATATCTTCTGGAGTGTATTTATCTTCAGTTTTAGTGACATTCTTTCCATTTTTCATTACAAGCCACAATAGGTAATTGATGGTAGTCAAAAAATTTTGTATTCTCATTTTCCAATACCCACAATTGGTTCCATCAAATAAAGGGGGTCTGGAAGTAGATTGTCCTTCAACAGATGTATTGTGGAACATACCGGCCATTTGAATCTTTTCACAAGCTAATATACTGGTAATCAATATTTAACTAGTGAAGCCTACTCTAATATAACTTGTTGGTCCCTTGCACAATGATAGCTTAAGAGGGAGGGTGAATTGACCTTTTAAAACTTTTGGCCAAATCAAATGTCCAAGTACTAAATGAATAAATAAAATAAATTGCACAACACAGAGCATAATATTTTATAGTGGTTCGGCCCTTCCTAGGTTCCTACTCCACTTCTCTGAGTCAGTCTCCTCTACTGATCTTAGGTTCCACTAATACCTTGATCAACCTGATCAAATACACATTGGTTTTCCAACAAGCTAACCAACCAACTTACTCATTTTCCAAGCTAACCAAAAACTTTTAGAACTTGTTGGTTTTTAAAGCTCACCAATGAACTTGTACCCTTTCAGCAAGTTTCCTACTTGCTTATCACAATACATAAACATCAACCACTTTACTTATGTTACCAAATACTAAAATGAGGTGTACAGATTAATGTCTCTTACTTAGGCAAACTTATACATAAAATTTTAAACTTTAAGTAAATGAATACGCAATAAGAGTAAAAAATTCAAACACCTTAATTGAGAAGCGATTCAGACTTTGAGAGCTCTAACAAATTTGTAGCCATTAGAGTTGAACTTTGAAGGAAGATTTTGAATGCTTAAAAGCCTTTTCTTCTTCTATTTTCTTGTATATTCAATATGATCAGTAGTATCTTCGTTTACATCTGAATCCATCTTTTATAGGCTAAGAGAGATTTTTCCATTGCTGTCATTGGCAGACTTTCAAAATTTCAAGATATAGGGCTGAGAGAGATTTTTTCATTGTTGTCATTGGCAAACTTTCAATTTTCAAAAATATTTTTCTTCACCTTACACTTTCTCTGATGTCTAACTTTGCAGCAATCTGGTATTAGTCTACAACTTTATCGCTAACCTTTCTTAATATTCACATTCTTATCGGGTGCACCTAAGTTACTTCTTTAGTTACTCCGAAGAGACAAGTGAACAGATGATGCCTTGAATGATTTTAGATGCTCTAATTAGTTTACTTCAGATTTTCCAAAATAAGAGTAACCTTTTTTAATTATGATAAACTTTTGTAGAGAGGAGTTTGGATTTTTTGAACTTTTAATGCTTCAAAAAGGAGAATTAAGAAGCATTGTTCGATGACTCTGAAGCTTGCTTACTGACTTTGAAGTAAGGTTTTGGGGACTCCAAAGCAAGTCTAATAAATTCTAAAGCATGTTTGAATTACTCCGAAACGTGACTAATTAACTCCAAAATACATATTCATAACTCTAAAGCTTGCCTAATAAACTCCAAAATATCTCTTGTTGATTCCGATGTTTACTGTGACAACTCCAAAGCTTTCATGACAACTCCGAAGCATATTATAATGATTCTGAAGCTTGTTATGATGAATCTAAAGCTTTCCTACTAATTCCAAAGTGTGCTTATGACAACTCCTAAGTATGCTATAAAAACTCCAAAGCTTTTCAATTAACTCCAAAGCATATTGTGAAGACTATGATGCTTGTTTTAGTTATCTCCAAACCATATCATGATAATTCTGAAGCTTTGTCTATTTACTCCGAAGTTTGCTATTATGACTCCAAAGCATTCCAATTTACTCCGAAGTGCATTATGATGACTCCAAAGACATTTCTGTTTGCTCCTAAGCATATCTTCAAGGCTTCAAATTTTCTATTTTCTTATTTTAAGTATATATGAAATTTATATACTTATTTTTAAAGAGCATTAACTTTGTTTCTACCTTTCATTATTATGAAGGTTATTCTCAAGTTGAGTATGAGTTAATATTTTTGCAACATATTTAAGAACAGATTGTTAGTACCTTAATATTTCACTCATGTTTTTGCTCATCATCAAAACGTACTTGGTTAAGAAAGTTCATCATCAAAATCAAGCTAGATAGTATGTTCAACATAGAGAACAAGTCTCAACTTTAGAGACGGGATCACAAGAGAGAGTTTGAAATGAAGTGGAAGTGTTAGAGGAATGACTAGCTGCGGAAGAAGTAAAATCTACTTTGGAATTGAAACAACTGCCAGATCATCTCAGGTATGCATATTTAGGCAATGATTCATCATTTCAATGATTATTTCCTCTGCTCTAACAAGTTTTGAAGAAGAGAAATTGCTGCTAGTGCTAAGGGATCACAAATCTGTTATTGCGTGGTCGATTGAGGACATCAAAGGGATAAGCCCTGCCATATGAATGTATAAAATTTTGATGAAAAATCCTTATAAACCCTCCAGAGAGCATTAGAGAAGACTCAACCCAATAATAAAGGAGGTATTATGTACCAAGATTTTAAAATTACTCAAAGAAGGTATTATCTATGCAATTTCTGACAGTGAATGGGTAAGTGTTGTGCAATGTGTACCAAAGAAAGGTGGAATGATAGTGATTCAGAATGAGAACAATGAGCTATTATCTACTAAAGTTGTCACTAGCTGGCAAGTATGTATTGATTATAGAAAACTAAATAAGGCCACCAGAAAAGACCATTTTCCTCTGCCTTTCATAGACCAAATGTTAGACCATTTTGCTTGATATGATTTTTATTACTTTCTAGATGGGTACTTAGGCTACAATCAAATTGTGATAGCCCTAGAACACCAAGAGAAAACAACTTTTACCTATCCATATGCTACATTTGTATATAGAAGGATGCCCTTTGGTTTATGCAATGCTATCACTACTTTCCAGCGATGCATGATGGCAATATTTCATGACATAGTGGAGAACACTATGGAAGTGTTCATGATAACTTTTTAGTCTTTGGCTCCACATTTGATCTTTGATTGCATAACCTATCTCTCATTTTGTAGAGATGTGAGAAAACTAACCTAGTTATTAATTGGAAAAAGTGTCACTTTATGGTTAGGGAAGGCATTATACTAGCCCACAAGATTTCAACTCGTGGTATGGAAGTGCAAGAGCAAAGATTGCAGCCATTGAGCAACTCCCACCCCCATCCAATATAAAGGGAATTTGTAGTTTCTTAGGCCATGAGGGATTCTATTGGAGATTCATTAAAAACTTTTCAAAAATCTCTAAACCTTTACGCAATCTCCTTGAAAAAGATACTCCTTTTAATTTTGATGAATTGTGCTTGCAAGCATTCGATACGCTGACGGAGAGGTTGATCTCTACTCTGATTTTAGTGATGAATGATTGGAATCGGCCTTTCAAAATCATGTGCCATGCAAGTGATATGGCAATGGGAGTAGTTCTAGGTCAAAAGCATTATTAGATCATTAGAGTTATATATAATGCAAGATGCATGTTGAATGAAGCACAAAAGAATTATACCACAATGGAAAAGGAATTATTATCAGTGGTTTTTGCATTGGAAAAATTTTGATCATATATTATCGGCTCAAAGGTCATTATGCATACTGATCATGCAACATTACGACACCTATTTGCAAAGAAGGATGCAAAACCTAGATTGATTTATTGGGTAGCATGTGGAACCTACCCTCCAAACATCGAAGGGCAATGAAAGAAAAAATCCTTGCACGATGTCAAAGCATATATGTGGGATGATCCATTTCTTTTCAAGAGGTGTGTAGATCAGATCATTCGAAGATACATTCTAGAAGAAGATGTTCATGACATTCTATAGCAATGTCATTCATCACCATATAGAGGTCATCATGGTGCTAATAAGAAAGCTGCAAAAATTCTACAATTTGGATTTTATTAGCCATCACTCTTCAAGGGTAGCTACAAGTTTGTGAAAACTTGTGATCATTGTTAGTGAACAAGCACAATTTCACATTAGCTACCACTGATAAACATGGAAGTAGAAATTTTTTTATATTTGGGGAATAGACTTCATGGGACCGTTCCCAATCTCTTTTGGTTATTCATACATTTTACTAGCTATTGATTATATCTCAAAATGAATAGAAGCAGTAGCCATAATGATAAATGATGCACAGGTAGTGTTGAAATTTTTGCAAAAGAATATCTTCACAAGATTTGGAACTCCATGAGCAATTATTAGTGATGAGGGTTCATATTTCTACAACAAAACTTTTCAATAACTTATTGTCAAAGTATGATGTGAGACACAAGGTAGCACTTGCTTACCATCCACAGGCAAATGGACAAGCTGAGGTGTCCAACTGGGAGATAAAATAGATATTAAAAAATACTGTCGGATGGAATTATAAGGACTAGTCAAGGATATTAGATGATGCACTCTAGGTATACCAGACAACATACAAAATGCCAATTGGCATGTTACCATATCGATTGGTTTTTTGAAAAGCATGCCGCCTTCTAGTAGAATTGGAGCACAAATTGTACTAGGCGGTGTGCAAGTTTAATCTAAATTTAGAAGTGATAAGTCAGAAGCAGATGCATCAATTGAATAAGTTTAAGGAATTCCATCAACAAGCCTATAAAAATGTAAAAATCTATAAGAAAAGGATGAAGAGATGGCATGAGCTCCTTCTTAATCATGAATTCCAACTAGGGCAATAGGTGTTACTTTTCAATTCATGACTAAAACTGTTCCCTGGAAAGTTGAAATCAAGGTGGTCAGGACCGTTTGTCATCAACAAAGTTTCTCCTCATGGAGCAGTGGAGTTGAGGACACAAGACAATAGAACTTTTCAAGTAAATGGCCAATGTATAAAGTATTACTTTGGACATGTAGGCAGAAATGGAGAGGTGATCCACTTGAAGGATGAAGAGTGAAGCAGAAAAGAGTGTGGCTGAGGACTTTAAACTAAGCGCTTCTTGGGAGGCAACCCAAACTTTTGATCTTTCTTTTGATTTAAATTTTTAGGAGTAGAATAATTGGCTTTAGTCATAAGCATCTCAATAGCTAAGAATAACTCTTTCAATTCTACTTAGTTAAATTCAAATAATAGATTCTTTACTTTACATGATTTTGTATATTTGACTCGAATAACGACCTATTGTTTTATGAATTATAGGTAAAGTTCATGTTGAAAAGATATAAGGAGTAAGACAAGTAAGAGTATTCAAGACAAAATCAACATTGGAGCAACATGTGGAAATTGGGAGCAAGGGAGCAGCACAGAAGGCAGCAAGGTGGCACCATCGGTGCCCATCTAGCATCGTCAATGCCCACCCAGCGTTGCCAGTGCCACCCCACTTATAACCCACGTGCATGACTCCCCTCTCCCCATTCATTCCTTTCTCTCAAACCCTAAAACCCTTGTTCCCTCTTCCTCTCAAAATTTCCTCCTTTCCCTATCTATTTCCCCCATTCCATCACTTCATTTCTACACATATCATCTAACAATCCCTTCCTCTCCCATCTCTACCAATCTTAAAGCTCCTTCTCCAAGTGACCTTTCAAGGTTGGGTTTCATGAGCACATAGAGGATTCAAGAAATAAGGTGAAATCCTTTCTTTTTCATTCAATTGTCTTTTACCTAAGTTGTTGATGTGATTTCCAAAGAGTGGAGAATTTATTTTGTGTTGGGAAAGTTGGGTTTTCAAGTTGCCTTGGACGTGTTTAATGAAATGCTTGAGAAAAGTGCTTGTTGATTTTCATAGGAAAGTCTGTGCTATGATATATGTGATTGACTAAGCTTAGATTGGAGTGAATATTGTGGGATTATGGAGTGGATTTGCCCATGTTTTGAAGAGAGTTGGAGCATGTGTTAGGAATCACATTATGACCTTGTGTGCTTGGGTTTGAACTTCGGCATTGTGCTTTTGAAGCTACATCTAATTCAGTTTTGGGTACTCACTGAAGTGTATGGCTTTCTCTTTATTGAGCAGTCATGTTTTATGCTTCATCATTTGTGTATGAGATTGGTAATAATTGTAAAGAATGCCTTGAGAGTGTGTTGAACTAAGTGCTCGCCAGGTGTTTATGAAAATGCCTGAGTAGAAGTTTCATTGAGAAAAGATTGATTGAGTGCTGTCAGTTGTGTGTGCTTGTTTAAGATTAGAAGTGAGGCACATTGGTGTGATTTAGGATAAGTGGATTTGTGATTAATAGTCATAGTGTGCATCCATTCTTATTTGCATCAAGTGTGTTCGTCAGTATGCCTCCTAGAAAGTCCACTTCTAGACCATCCAAGAGATGGAGAGCAGACTATGAACCTGCCTTCTTTAATGAACGGGCAAAAGAGATTATGCATAGAGAAAGAATCAGAGAGAGAGGGATAGATACAACATACATTGATATTAAAAACATCATCCAATAGAGGCATTGGCAGAAGTTTGTGGCTCAACCTGAGGTTGCTGTAGTTGCACTTGTGAGAGAATTCTATGCTAACACTAGAGCACAATATGAGGCGGATCCGACAAATCAGAGAGTTCTTATAAGGGGCAATTTGTTCCTTATGACAGATCTTCCATTAATTGCTACTTCGAATTAGCTAACATTAAAGATGACACCTACACTTCATGGCTAGAACAAGGTCCTAAGTACAATGCAATCATTACTAGTTTTCTAAGCCACGCAATCAGTTGAAGAAGAAAAATGACAGGGTTATTAGTTTTCCAAGAGGATAGTTGGAAGCATTCTCAAGGGCATGATACTATTTCATATCAGCAAGAATGCTACCTTCAAACCATGTCTCTGATGTAATAAAGGGGAGAGCTCAACTCAATTATGCCATTCAGATTGGGCTGTCAATTGATGTATGGAAGGTCATTGAGCGCTCTATTATCTTTTTCAGCACTAGAAGGTTGTCAAGCAGCCTGGGTCACCCATCTCTCATCTGCTAACTATATCTTATAGTTGGTGTCTCTAACAAACTCAATGAAGAGTTCCAAATACCATTGCATTTAATAGATGATGCTATCATGGAGACATTAGAAAAGACTAGTGTCACGAGTCATAAAACTGGCACATCTTCTACTGCCCTGAGCACTTCTCAGGTAAGGCACAAATCAAATCTTCCCATTTTGAAGCTCACTATTGTGGATCTTCAGGATTAAGTTATGAAGCTATGGAATTCTCAGGAGTGATTTCAGAAACAAACTACGCAGCAACTCAACTATTTAGTGGATCACAGCATTGCAATGAATGAGATGTTCAAGAATGCCAGTTCCTTTCAGGGTTCCAATTCTATTGTTATCCCACTCCCCGGACCTTTTCACCAGATTCACTATTTGTTGTTGATGAAGAGTCAACTGCTTATTCTGATGAGTAATCTGACACACTTCAGGGAAGTCTTCATTTATCATAACTTTATTCTAACATTGAGGACAATATTTACTTTAAGTTTGGGGGAGCAATTTTTCATTTTTCTTGTGGTTTTATTTAGATTCTGTCTAGAATACTTAGTTTGTTTGGAATTGGCACTCATGTGTCGTTTGTAGAATATTGTATTTAGAATGCTTCATTTGTTTGGAATTTGCACTCATGTGCCTTTTGCGGAATGTGCATCCAAGAGAAATTATATGCCAACATGTTGAAACTGAATAGGATGACTCTCTCTCTCTCTCTAATTAACCACTAACATAAGCCGAGTTTTTTATTACCATTACATATGATTTGTAAAGAAGGATACACACTTCTTATGATTCAATGAGTCTTGTAAAAAGTCCTTCCTTTTCACAACTGATGAAAAATTTTCAAGCACATTATGTTATGATCATGTGAAGTGTATGCAATTTATCTAGCAGTGTTGTGAATTCATTAACTTATTTTGATTGACACAAGTATGTTAGAACTTGTTTGATTATCCCTCAAGGCAAAATCATAGACAACATGCTTATTTGGAAGTGATTTAGGCATTCTTTAATCAGTTTGAGCATTTTAAGCCAACCTAGTACATTCAATGTTGCTAGTGTCCCCATTGAGTCTTATGAGAGAATGACATATACAAAGCATGTAAAAAATCATCATTCAAATTTTCTTCCTGTAGCCTCATTATCTAAGCCTATTTAGCCTAGAAAACCATGTTTTACCTATTCAGAGATATATGTCATGTGCATGGTTATTCTATAGGTATGAGTGAAGTAAAAGAAGATGAACTTGGGGGTATTAAATTGAGTATGCTATAAAAAGAAAAAAAAGGATACAAAAGAAAAGTCAAGTAAGGAAAAAGGTTTAAATTGGGGGGATCACATTCTAGAACTCAAAGAAAATAAGTCTGTAGGTATGATGGTAATACAGTCCAGAATAAAATAAAAAAAATATGAGAAAACCCCAAAAGAAAGTAAGAGAGTGAACTTCTATGAGCACTTAAGTTATAACCTCTTTGTTATTCCTTATGTCCTTTCTTTGTGAACCAAACCAAAGACCCTAGTAAAAATTTTACAATGACTTATTAATCCAAGTAAATAGAGTTATCTACATTAGTGGAGAGGGATTATGAAAAGCAAAGATATGATGTACTTTGTGAAGATCATTAGAATCATTAGTTCACACACGGTTGACTAATAGGTATGCATGGATCTTGAGATTTACATAGCACACAGAATCATAATTTTCACTTCATGAAAGGATTGATGAAGTATGAGTTCATGAAATTACTTTGGAAGTGTCTTTAATAAATTCTAAATCATGTGTACATGCGTAATTTATCTAGCATATGTTTGACTGTCTTAAAGAGATTTTTCCTAATTGTTTCACTGGTTTGGTTGTTATTTTGCTCGAGGACTATCAAAAGCTAAGTTTGGACGTATTTCATAAGTTCATAATGTACTATGTTTTAATACCCAAAATCACATATTTTAGAACCTAATTTGCATGTTTTATTAGTTTGTAACTATATTTGATGAAATATTATATTTAATAGAGTTATTTTGTTTTTAAGTCAATAAACCATGTCGAAAAGAAGATGAATGTGAACAAGCATTACTTTGATGTTATTTCTAGCATTGATTGAGATGGATTTAACAAGAGTGGTTAACATAAGAGTTGAAGATCTTCAAGTCAGTTGTCAAACACAATAAGAATCATCCAGTTTTGATAATAAATGAAGAAGATATAATCAAAATAGTGAAAATATCTTGAGTGGATAGCATTCTGGAGCTACCAGTGCCCATTCATCGCACCTACCAATTCATGTCTAAAAGGGTGGCACCGCTGGTGCCCATTCTAGTGCCGCCAATGCCAGAGATGGCCAGGTTATGGAAAAATTGCATAATGTATTATTTGGGTTGGTTTTTAGAAGTGAGGGATTTTCTCGAAAGCTTTTTATTAGGGTTTTGGAGAGCACATTGGGGTTAAGGTTCTTGGGAGTTTTAGAGAGTTTTGAACTAGCTTTGAAGGAAAGAAGATCAAATTGGAGATCAAGAGGTCTGAGTTCACTACCAAGGAGTAAAGAACAAGCTGAAAGGGGGAAGACATTGTTTATTTTAGTTTTAATCGCTTTCCTTGCTTGTATTTATGGTTTTTATCTTGGAATTGGAACTATAATGATGTTTGAATCTTATTTGCTTGATTTATTTTACATCATGAGTTGCTAATCTCTCGTTTTCTAGAGGAGAGATGGATTTTATGTGGAGTTCATTATTTAATCAATGATTCTCTTATTTGGCAATGCAATTAGGTTTATTTGTGATGTTTGGTGTGTAATGTTTTCAATTGATTGGCTACCCATTGAGTGATTGTGTAATTAGGTTTTAACACTCAGAAGAGGTAACCCTAAATAGAATCTAAATATCATGACATAAAAATATAGATGACTTGGGAGAGCTTTTATGTTCTATGAAATCTGCAGCAGAGAACCATAGATATTAATGCATTCTTATTATTCATATTTTTATAGGGATATCGAAATCAGGATTTTGAGAATAGATATTTAACCGATCACTCGAGAGATGGGGTTAAGTGAATTGAGATTCTCGATTTATAAACTTATGTATTGCTAAATAAGAATTGAGTTGAATTTGTCATGAATGAAATATAAATGAAATCAATCCTCTAGGATTTCCATATATTGATTTATTCTACTCAAAGTTATTTTGTTTAGTTGTTAATTAAGAATCATATGTCCTCGGTCATCCAAATAAAATTAGAATTATCTATAATGATAGCTAGTGAAAGGTTGAAATATACAATCCCAATGGATATGACACTCACTCATCACTAAACTATAAAACTTGATGTTGTACACTTGCGGTTAAATTTGTAACGAATAGACACTGGAAAACTTTGGAGATAAAGGAACAATCCTTTGGGACCATGAAGTAACAACTATCGGATTCAGCAAAAACACTTCAAAGCTAAGAAATAAGCCTCAAAGCTACTGAAGCACTTTAGAGACATATGATATTACTTTAGAGTCATGAGCTCAAACATGTTAGAATTAGTTAATGAACTTCAGAATCATGGGCTTACGAACTTCGAAGTTAAGTAAATTACTTTGAAATCAATCAAGCTACTTCAGAGTTATGAACTCGAAGTCTTTGGAAATAGTTAAAACACTTTGGAGTCATGAATCTACAAGCTTTGGAGCTAAGTCAAGTTCTTCAGAGTCGACAAGGCATTTCGAAGACAATGGATAATAGCTTTCAGAGTTAAGAGTTAGTTCTTAGGAGTCACGAAACAATCACTTCGGAGAGAAAGAAATCCTTTGGAGTCAGCATCCACGATCCCGACGCAAGTTACTGCTGTCATGCTACTTCAAAGCCTCCAAAACACTTCTTCAATGTATCTAAAGAGACGGCAACTTGTGTGAAGTGTGTAGAAACTCCATATTACTTAGAAGCTCGGAGGATCTGATGCTAGTTCATAGACTCCGAAACCTCACTAAAAATACAATGGTCTTAAATTTGAATGTTTCTCTGCATTAAATATTTCTCACCTACCACAACAGAAAAAGTCAGAGTCCTCAATATAAAAGAAGTTAAGTGAGATTAAAGAATATAACAGTTTACATTGAAAAATAAAGAGAGAGCATTTATTATTGAATCCTACTACTTTTATTATCATATTATTTATGTTTACTACTTTCAAACTTCGTATAAAATCAGCTTACTAGAGGCATTAATACTTGTATAGATTTATTTCTGCATATCTCTACAAGTTTGAGAACTTGCCTCTGTGTAGTAAAAGCAAGTAGAATACTTACTTGGTATTTGTATTAGTTAGTTGGTGACCTTAGAAACCAATAGGTGTATTTGTTTGATCAGGAGATTACTGATCAAAGAAGATGCTAGTGGAACCTGAGATTAGCAAGTAAGGCTAACTCAAATAAGTGGAGTAGGAAACTAAGTAAAGGGCCAAACCACTATGAAAATACCATTCTAAGTGCATTGTGTTATTAGTGTTTTCTTTACAATTGTACTTTAATCTTTATCTGGCTGAAAATTTTAAAGACTCAATTTAGCCCACCCCCCCCCTTTCTCTTGAGTCACCATCTAAGCAGGACCAACATCTTATTGTTGGCTTACCCAAACTAAAGTTTAGTCAAAATGAATTGTATGATGCTTGTTTAAAAGGAAAGCAAGTTAGAGAATCATTCAAATCTAACAAAGAAGTATACATAACTAAATCACTTGAATTACTACACATAGATCTTGTTAGACTAATAAGAACTAGAAGTCTTGAAGGGAAACATTATGCATATGTCATTGTAATTAACTATTCTAGATTCACCTAGATAATATTTCTCGCTTTCAAAGATGAGACTTTTTCATTCTTTGAAAAATTTACCAAGCGTGTATAGAATGAATGAGATTCTCATATAGTAGCCATAAGAAGTTATCGTGGTGGAGATTTGAAAACCAAAAATTCACTTATTACTTTTTGTAAAAGCAATGAAATTTTACATACATTCTCTGCACCAAGAACACCTTAGCAAAATGGAGTAGCTGAAAGGGAAAAAAATCATTGCAAGAGATGGCAAGGACAATGTTGAGTGAATATGACTTACCTCAACATTTTTGTGCTAAAGTAACGAATACTTCATGCTACATTATTGATAGGATTTTTGCTAGTTCTATACTCAACAAAACTCCATTTGAATTATATTATGGCAGAAAATCAAATATTTCTCATTTCCATACTTTGGTTACAAATGTTTCATTCTAAACAATGGGAAGGAAAACCATAACAAATTTGATAGCGAATTTGATAAAGACATTTTTCTTGGTTATTCTATTATTAGCAAGACATTTAGAGTCTACAATATGAAAAATAAAACTGTAGAGGAATCCATTTATGTAAAATTTAATGAAAGTACTAACCCTCTAGAAGGATAAGTGATTTTGATGAATAGACAAGAGAACTTACAACATCTGTGGAGAAAATAAAGATACAAGATAAAGACAAAGATTCTTCACAATCAAAAGTATAAAAAGATGAAGAAGAAACAAATGATGGACCATCCATCAATGAGGTAAATAATGAAGGTTATAATTCCTTTCCCAAAGATTGGAGGTTCATGCATGATCATCCTGAAAACCAAGTAATTGGTGATATTTATGATCGAGTGAGAACTAGATTTTCATATCATCAAATACGCGGTAATTTTGCTTTCATTTCTCACTAGAACCAACTTGCATAAATCAAACTTTAGAAGATGAAAACTAGATTATAGATATGCAAGAAGAATTAGACCAATTCAAATGTAATAATATATAGATGCTTATTCTAATGCCCAATCATCAATCTATTATGCGAACTAAGTGGGTTTTTAGGAACAAATTAGATGAACCTGGTATATTAATAAGAAATAAAGCAAGATTAATAGCAAATGGATACTATTAAGAGGAATGAATAGACTTTGAAGAATCATATGCTCCTATTGCCAAAGTTGAAGTTATTAGAATGTTGCTAGCATTTGCATCTTTCATGAATTTCAAACTTTACCAAATGGATGTCAAAAGTGCATTTCATAATGGTTTCATTAATGAAGAGGTTTATGTAGAACAACCTCCTGGGTTTGAAGATCCTTATGATCCAAACGATGTTTTCAAACTCAAGAAAGCTCTCTATGGATTAAAACAAGCTTCTAGAGCATAGTATGAGAGACTAAGTAGATTTTTAATACAAAAAGAATTTACTAGAGCTAAACTAGACACCACATTTTCATTAAGCATGACAAAAGTAACATGCTAATTGTTCAAATCTATGTAAATGATATTATATTTGGTGCAACTAATGATAAATTATGTCAAGATTTTTCTAAAGTAATGTAGGGAGAATTTGAGATGAGTTTATTGGGTGAGATGAACTTCTTTCTAGGACTTCAAGTAAAACAAATGGAGGAAAGAATCTTTATCCATCAAGCAAAATACACTAAAGAATTATTCAAGAAATTTGATTTAGAAGAAGGAAAACCATTGGCCACACCAATGGGTACATTTGTTAAAATGGATAAGGATGAAAAAGGTAAATCTATCTATCAAAAATTCTATAGAAGCACTGCAAGTAGACTAGATTTTATGTTCAGTGTCAGCATGTGTGCATGATTCTAGTCAGATCCTAAAGAATCAATCTAATTATTATTAAGAGAATCTTTAGATACCTTTTAGACACTCTAAACCTTAGTTTATGGTATCCAAAAGGTTCAAATTTTGAATTAATTAGGTACTTTGACTTAGACTTTGCAGGATACAAGGTAGATAGGAAGAGTATCTCAGGATCATGTCAATTTCTTGGAAGCATGATGTCACGCCCACCTTCTGAGGCATGACCATGCTTATTTCCCTTTATGTTCACTATGGCTTCCTCACTTTTAAGGTGGGGGTACTTAGATCCCATTCTATTATACCTGTACTTTTTATTATTTCCCCTCCAATTTCCCTAATTTTAATAAAATTTCTACCAAAATTTTAATAAAATCTACCCTTTATTTTCAAGATTTACACCTATTATACAAATATATCAAATAAATTTCTAAATATCAATATTAACAATTTCAAATCATAATTAAAACTACAATTTCACAATTATCAATCAAATCATAAATTATGAAACTAGCCCGTCCTACCCACAACCCAGAATCAGCTTCGCTTAATGATGGCAATAAACAAATCCATATCTATATCATATACACTTATACCTATTATGACATGCCATTATATTACAATATACGTCATTTATAATCCAATACAATTATATAATTAAATTATGATTTACAATTAAACACCAATATAATGGGATTCCAATCCCAATATATAATCATAACATCCAATTTCTTCCATCTTTCTCATAATTCCTTTACCTAACCTGCCAATTAAAAATTTAAACAAGAAATTGTGAGTTTGGGCAACTTAGTAAGTAGGCATAAATAATAGAAAATAAGAATCAATAATCAAGAACATCACATGTTCATATCCAAAACATAGATAATCATTCCCAATCACTAAAATATAGTACATAATTCTTTCTATTTCATTCAACAATTCTTAACATTTCACATTCATAATCTTATCCACAATTGTATAAAATACCAAATCAATTTCTAAATAAAATTAGTGGATACACTCTATCCTCAACAATCACATAACATATCCCAAGCAAAACCCTAAGTATTTCAATCTAAGGGATATGCGTTATCGTTAACATCCATGTAATGAAAACCAAATAACTATTAATCTTAAACAAATATGGGATATCCACTATTCCCAACCAAAACACACAAGCCCATATTCAAAATAATAGGATATTCACTATCCCTAACCAATCATACATTCAAATGAAACACCTACTTACCTTGAGTGATTCATTACACACTCTTCAAGCTATGTATTTTTTTATCCTTCTCAAATCATCCTATACAGAGCATTGATCCCATTTATAATCATGTATTCAATAACTCAAATCATATTAATACTTCTTTTATAGTCAATCTCAGGCCATAATCATCAAACATAAAATAAGATTAGTTAAACTAGGGTTCTCCACAATATCACAAGAACTCTTCTTGCTTAACATATTTATCAAGTATCTTACATGATTAACATTTAAATGACTTGTAAACAACTCGATTAAGCTTTTAATCTATTCAATTCATGCCTCACATAGCCCACATACAAGAATCATCTTTAATCCTTACTTAGGGCATAACCAAAAATTCAATTTCACTAGCCCTATTCCCTCCATAAAAGTTTTAAAACATTAAAATCATTCAATAATCATTTGTCCCATGGTTAACGTAATATAAATCATGAAATCCCCAAATTCCACTATTCATAAAAATCCTAAGTCAACAGAATTCAAAATTTCTCATGCCAAATCACAATAGTCATTGTAGTAACTCATTCTCCCATGTTTATAACTATATATATAAATTTAAGCCCTAATTTTCACTTTTTTCAAAAATTTAAAAATTAAAAATCGAGAATTCGGTTGAGAAATCGAGCTTACCTTTGCTTTCAAGCATAGTTGTCCTCCCTAATCAAAGGATCAAGCTCCTAGCTCAATTTCTTCCATTTTCCATAGTTCAAATGGCGGAATTTTGGGTTTAAACGAAAGATAACTAGATTTGATAGCTAGGAAAGATGATTTCCTAGCAAATAAGGCCAAAAATCAACCTTTTTCATGATGGGTTTTGAGGTATGGGAGCAAGGGAAGAAGAGAAGAAAAAGATTAAAATGAAATGGGCTAAAAGCCCTTTAAAAAGTTAAATTTTTGGTGGTCTGGCGCGCCACCAATAATTAAATGCCGCAATGCTTGGCTCGTTGGATGCCAAATGCCACAACACTCAATTGAGCATCACAGAGCTCACCTGTTGAATGCCATATGCCATAGCACTCGATTAGGTGTCGCAGCATCAACGGCGCCCGTGCCTGCCTGCCACCTAATGGTGTGGCGCTCACCCAGATGCTATGGCTTTCACTCTATTAGATGCCTTGTTCACCCTATTTTCTTTATTTTTCTCAACCTTTTGACCTTATTTCTTTTCCCAATGCATTTAGTCAATAATTTGTACAAAATATTTCATTAAGATTCTATGCCAATTAACAAAAAATCAATCAACTTAGAAAATCATTTATATTCACTTTGCATAATAACATTTAACCCAAGTTTAGTGAACTTGATATGAAATTACCCCACAACCAATTATCTAAATCCTTAGTCCTTCTTATTCCTATATTTCCCATTAATCATGTTAATTTCTAATGAAATCACATACATTTATCCTCAAATGATGGTTTAAACAAAATTTTCAAAAATTATCCCCTTTTTAACACCCCCAAGTGTTACATAAGATCATATCATGGTTCTTCAAGAAACTAACATCTGTTACTTTATCAACTACTAAGGTTGAATATGTAGCTACAGGTTGTTTTATAAACTGCTAAGGCTGAATATGTAGCTACAAGTAGTTGTTGTGTACAGATTTTATGGATGAAATAGCAATTGAATTATTATGGTTTAAAACATATTGATACAACTATTAGATGTAATAATACAAGTGTAATAAATTTGACAAAGAATCCAATATTGCATTCCAGAACTAAACATATTGAAGTCAAATATCACTTTATTAGAAATTATGTACAAAATCATGATATTTATTTAAAATATGTACCAACTGAAAATCAGTTTGTAAACAGTTTTACAAAACTACTTCCAGAGGATAATTCTATAAAATTAGGAGAGAACTTGGTATACTAGATCCATGCACATAAAATGCATATTACATGATTTAATCACTTTATAATGTTAATGATCATATGATAATAATTAAGATGCCTAAGATAATTCATAAATATTAAATTCCCAATATTTAGAATGCAGATGAGTCTAGAATATACCATGTTTTAAAACCCAAATTCACTTATTTTGGAACCTCATTTGGCATGTTTTATGGATTTGTAACTACATTTGATGAAATATTACATTTAATAGAGTTATTTGGTTTTTTAGTCAATGAACATGTCAAAGAAAAGATGAATGTGAATAAGCATTACTTTGATGCTATTTCTAGCATTTATTGAGATGGATTCAGAAAGTGTGGTTAACATAAGAGTTGAAGATCTTCAAGTCAATTGTCTAACACAATAAGAATCATCTAATTCTGACAACAAATAAAGAAGATATTATCAAAATAGTAAATACATCTCAAGAGGACAGTATTCTGGAGCCACCAGCATGCATTCTTCACTAACACCAATGCATGTCCAGCAAGGTAGCACCGCTAGCACCCATTCTGGCGCTGCCAATGCCAAAGATGGGAAAGTTATGGAAAAATTGTGTTAATTATTATTTGGGCTGGTTTTTAAAGAAAATTTAGGGAGCCTCCCGGGTATTATTTTGTTAGGGTTTGGGAAAGCACTTGGGGGCTAAGGTTCCTTGGAGTTTGAGAAAGTTTTTGAAGAAGCTTTGAAGGAGAAGATCAACTTCAAGAGGTCTGAGATCATTATCAAGGGATGAAGAATAAGCTGAAAAGGGGGAAGATATCGATTTATTTTGGTTTTAATTATTTTCCTTGTATTTGTGGTTTATCTTGGAATTAGAACTTTAATGATGTTTGAATCTTATTTGCTTGGTTTATTTTACATCATGAGTGACTAATCTTTCTTTTCTAGAGGAGAGATAGATTTTACATTGAGTTCATCATGTAATCAATGACTTTCTTGTTTGGCAATTCAATTAGGTTTATTTATGATGTTTGGTGTGTAAGGATTTCGATTGATCTGCTACACATTGAATGATTATGTAATTTAGGGTTTGACACTCGGAAGAGGTAACCCTAATTAGGATTTAAATATCATAATATAAAACTATAGATGACTCGGGAGAGCTTCTATGTTCTATAAAATCTTCATTAGAGAACCATAGATATTACTACATTCTTATTATTTGGATTTTTATAGGAATATCAAAATCAAGATTTTGAGAATAGATATTTAATCTATAACTCAAGAGAGGGGTTAAGTGAATTGGGATTCTCAGTTTATAAACTTATGCATTGCTAAATCAGAATTGAGTTGAAATTGCCATGAATTAAATATAAATGAAATCAATCCTCTAGGATTTCCACATATTGATTTATTTTATTCAAAGCTATTCTATTTAGTTGTTACTTAAAGAATTATCTTTCTTAGTTTATCCAAATAAAGTTAGAATTATCTATAACGATAGCTAATGAAAGGTTGAAATACACAATCTCTATGGATACGACACTCACTCATCACTAAACTATAAAACTTGACATTGTACACTTGCGATTAAATTTTCAGCAAACAAATGCTTCAGAAGTAATTCAGAAATTCTGATAGAATCTCAAAATAATTTTTCACAATTAACATTTGCCACAGATGCTCTGAGACACCTACTCAGAACTTCTGACCCATGGGCTTAATTACCCCAAAACTTCTATTTTTTTTAAAAAAAAAAAAATCTTCTCCACATACATCCTCAAAACTTCTGAGGTTATAAGCACAAAAGTTTTGATAACACTCTTATCACCACAAAATCTTTGATAGCATATATCAGAGGCTCCAACTTTTACAAAAATCCTAACGTTAGAAATTCTACAAATCTATTTCTAATCTTTGAGCCCCTCTTTAGAAATGTTTATTCAAATTTTTGCATCGTCTATATTTTCCCTCTCCAAATCATTCTCATTTCACTTCATCCTCAAAGATTTATTACTCCCAGAATCTCTAAAAACCCTGTCGTTCAAAACCCTAAGCCAAAAATTCTTCAAGTTGCTTCAAATGGATAGGACAAAGAGGGCGAGCAAACAAGCAGAAATCTCATCTGTAGATTCTGAGTTAAGGAGAAGAGAAAGTTCAAAACATGAGACTATAAGGAAGAGAAGAAGAAAAGAAGATTACATCCTAAAGGTAATCTTTAATAACAACTCTTCGGCTCACAATAAATTCATCAAGTATTTTGAAAGAAGAAAATTTCTGAAAGGAAGAGTTTTTGATTTTGAAGTATTTGGAGAAAATGGCCTAAACTCAGAAGTGACCAATTGGATTAAGTTCCAAGGCTAGGAAAATTTCATGAGCTATAAGGATAAATGCTACAATAGAATGGTTCAAGCCCTTATTACCAATTTCAATTACAACACAAGAAAATCATGGATTGGAAAGATAGAAATAAATCTATCTCTAGACAGCATAAGAAATGCATTCATCATTCCTAAGATAGAATAGCAAGAAATTGATTAGCCATCAGACAAAACTAAGCTATTTTCAAATCTGGCTAAGGTAAAAATCAAAGAGAATGTAAATTACTTGCATTTCAGCCATCCAAATCTGGATCTAAAGCTTGCTCATATGTTAATATTCAAAAATATATTTCCAAAATCAAGAGGAACGGATCAAACTTTTGAGAAGGATTCCAAAATCTTGTGGGCTATGAAGCATAGGAAGATACTAGACATTACTCAAATCATTGCTGATCAACTGTACTTGGTCAAGACATCTACCAAGTATTATCTTCCTTATGGGATAATAATGAGTAAATTTTTGAAGATAGCCAATATTGATCTTTCCAAAGAAGATGGAGAAAAGTTCATGGCAAGGGAAACAATAAACAAAGATACATTGAAGAGAATAGGCTTCACATCAACTCCATGAAGCTAGATATCTTAGAAGCCAAGAAAAGAAAAATAGATCAAGAGATCAAGAATTGAAGAAGAGAGAAGAGACAGACAAGAGATTATGGAAGAAGCAACAATAAGAGAAGAAGCCACAGGAAAAAATGAAGAAGAGACAGAATAAGATGATAGAGAGGAAAGTATAGCAACAATACCATCTAAACCTACCTAAACTAAACAATACTCATCCATTTCTCAACCTCATCAACCCACCTACTCTATTCCATAAAACATTGACATCATTATTTCAGCTTATCTATTACCCATCTATACAAGGTTAACTAACCTTGAAATCCAAAATTCAAATCTCAACCTAAAGATAGACTCAATTTGGGAATCATTGGTTCACAAGCTAGATGCATTGAGTGCTCAAATTGAAGTTGTCAAGACCCAACCTCAAATCCAACATTCACCATCCTACCCATTCTCTCACCAATAACATCACAAATCTCCTTCACCCATTCATTTCCCTACACACTCATCATCTTCTATTTCATATTCATTCACACCAACTCCAAAAGTTGTCTAGCCTCAGGCTGAACACTTTGAAGCAATTATTCAAACTCCTACTCAGACATGGCCTTCTTCAATCTTTCCTAAATTCACACCCATCGAACCATTACCCATTCTACCAAAAGAATATATTTCTAATCCATGTAGAGCTTTTGTTAGGCATGGATGGTTTTTCACTAAACCACTTTGTAGGATTCATTTCCTTCCTTATGAACCATCAAGTTTCTGAACTGGCCTTATTATGGTCTTATAAAATCAGGAGAAATTCTTCCATCTCGAATTGAAAAACTTCCTCCACATCTACAGAAGAGAGCTCCTACTCCTCTACGTCTTTCAAAACTAGTTGATGAAAATAATGATATTCTTCATCGTATTTATCATCCAATCAAACTAACACACTCTAAATTCAAAGCTCAATCAGATATCAATTCTGTCACCTCCAAAATGTTTCTATTCTACAACCTCATTATCCATCCTAAAGAACTACTAATCCCATAAATCATTGATCAAATCACCCTTCGCAAATCCAACTCATCCCAGATCCCCCTCTCACACCCACAGGGCATAAAATTAACATTCCTTAATTAGAATTAGGGGTGCAACTTGGGCTCATGAGACTGAGGTTTCCTGTAACCGTAACCCTATTTGTTAAACTTCAACCCTAACCCTAACCCTATTTATAAAACTTCAACCCTAACCCTATTTATAAAACTTTAACCCTAACCCTAACCCTAATCCTAACTCTATTTGTAAATCTTTAACCCTAACCCTATTTTTGAAAATCGGGCTCGGGTTGAGTTTTGAGTTGGAATTTGGGTTGATGAAAATCCAGTGACGGTCTAATTGATTAAAATATCATTATTTAAATTACTCATTTATGTTTTAAACTAAATGAAGAAACAACATACCATTCAATCCTTGAAATTGCCCATTCATGTTTCAAACTAATTTCTGTTATTTTTTTATTTTATACATAATTTTATATATTTTATAAATAATATAGGTTATGCAAACTTGTGATCAAACAGTTATAATTTAACAAAGTGGACCCCACTAAAATCTTTCAAATGTTTTCATTTTGGACGATTTGTGATGTGTAAAGCATTGGATAGTTCAATATTTCAGTAACCCCATGGGCAACATTTCCTATTTACCTTAAAATATCTATTGGCTTAGTGGTCTTGGGCTTGGCTACTGACATATAAGACAAACTTTGGATAATGAAAGAATGTTATAGCTCTAGTCAAATGTCATAGCTTATGAACCCCATTGGAACTACATTATTTTGTATTTTATATTACTTATCATATGCAACAAAATTTATTTAAATGCATATATGTTATTTTTGAAATCTACTTTTATATTTTTATATAAAATATTTATGTTGAAATTGGGTTTGGGTTGAACCTAGGTTCTTCAGGTTCAGGTGTGAAAAGGTGAGTTCCAACACTACTCAAATTCGGATTCGGCGGGTCAGGTTTGGGTTGAACCCAACCCCAGTTACACCCCTAATTAGAATCTTTTCAATACATATGCTACAAAACTTCTTAAATTACTGCTAGCATTAAGGCCTCCTAGAACAATATTTCCATCTGTTAAGTCCCATAGGATGGCTTAACCCAAGAGGGGAGGGGTGAATTGGATTTATAAAAATTTCTTGCTTAACTCCCATAAGATTATTTTTCCTCTTTCCATACTTGTGTGTGGTATGATTTAAAGTGAATGATAAATTTGTGAAGTGCATGAAGGATAAAGCAAGTAACAAACACGCACAAATAACACAATTTTTATAGTGGTTCAGGAACCCCGTCCCTACATCCACTCTTCCAAGAGCACAGACTCATTGTGCCTTGGGTTCCACTATATCCCATACAATGCAATACAATAGTGTCTCAAACATTCTTGTAGATTCTAGCTCTAGGGGGTGTAAATAAGTGTCCCCGATACTATTTTGGATTTCGGCTTTAGAGGGTGTAAACTAGTGTCCTTGACACTCTTCTGGTTTTACGAGTTCACCAGGAAACTCAACCATTTTAAAGATCACAGGCAAACTTTGTAATTTTCTTGAGCTTACTACCAACTTATACAATGTAGTTTTCTTGAGCTTACCACAAACTCATTGCAAGATGGTTTGATGAGTTAACCACAAACTTTCTAGTTTTCAAATTTACCAAAAAACTTGTACACATTTAAGCACAGGGGAAGAATAGATCTTTTACAACTCTATCAATAAAAGATCTTCCCAAAATGTAAGAACAATTGGCTATATAGATAAGCAAATTTAAGTTTATGAAAGATAGATGACAATTTAAGCTCTTAGCCATAGGTGGAAGGATTTGCATCAAGTTGAGTGCATTTATAATGGGTTCCTTCACCACAACTGAATTGTCTTGCTTCTTCTCCTTAAATAGCTTCTTCAGAATCCCGACTATTGGAGAAGATGAGAGTCGATCAATGCAGAGACAAGAGCAACATTGAATGAATAAGACCATTTGAATTTTCTACCATTGAAGGTCAAGTGTTTTTGTTTTGTCTAGAGCTACTACAATGCCAATCAGAGAAGAGGATGAGCTATGATAAATGTGTTCCTCGTTTAACTTGTCACAGTATTAAAAAACTTGTAGCACCGCTTATTGCTAAAAAAGGTGAGTGGTATGTGTCTGCATGATGATGGCTCGAATGCAGATATCATTTGTATACGTAGTCACACAAACCAATTCTCCTCTAACACATCATGACCTCTCTTTGCCTACATTAGTCTGTCATAAGTTGCAGACGAATTCTCCAAGGGTTTGTCTATCAGTTGAACTTCCATAAGAATGATTGTATGTTAAGTAGTAGACAAATTTTGATGCATATGAAGTTACATTGACTGATAGATAAACACTTCTTTGTCTATCACAATTTCTCCAAAAGATTTATTTATTGATTGATCCTTCATGTATATGCTTTGTGTGTTGAAGACAACAAATTAACTTGAATAGTGCTAATGAAGATGAGTCGGTCAATTGACAAACAATTTCCTTAATATGAATAGATGAAATAGGATATGCTTCCTTTGTTCTTCGTCGTCTGTTGGAGGTGACAGACGAAGTTCGCTTAGTCTTGCACTAACGATGAAGTGAGAACTTCTTCTTTTGTTTCTTATTGTCTATTGAAAGTGCCAAATAAAGCTAACTTTAACTTGCTTGAATAGACGAAGTGTGGCACTCATTTGGTGTAAGACAAAGTGTGTTCTACTTTGTCTTAGATAGAATACTTTGCACATCATGTTTGTCTGTCGGAAGTTGCATATGATCATGCCTTTGTCTGTTGCAACCCAATTTGATCTAAGTAGCTCTTTGTCTATTCGGCTTCGTTTATGCTTACTAGACAACATCTTCATTGTCTTCTGCTTTAGTTGAACTTTGTCTATTGTAATAGATGAACTTTTGATTCGAAGACGAAGCAGAGTTCTTTAGCTTTTTTGCACACTTTGAGGAACAGAAGGGTTTATTCTAGCAACTTACTTATCTCTTTAATCTTGATCTATCTGTCTTGGCTTAGCTGAAGTTGCAATCCCTTCTATATTTATATTGTCATTCTTTCCTCAGACAACTCTAGTCTTCTTAATTCTTGTATTGTTGTTTAGGTTGTAATTCTTCTTACTTCCTCTGTCTGAGTATTTGATGGAACTTCTTCTTCTTTCTTTATCTCAAACAGGCTTTGTCTAGTCGATGTAGATGGTTCGAATTTCTTGAACAAAGTTATACTTCTTCGATCATGGCTTCATCTTCAACTCCTTTATCTGCCAAGCCTTGAGTTTCTTCTTCATTCTTGTGCTTTTATCTTAGACAAACTTATCACATATAAGTAGTCCACAAATGAAGCTCTCTAATTATGATTTCTCCCTTATCTTCTTGGTTTGCATTTGTCTATTGATATTTTCTTGTTGAGGCTGACAGACAATCCAAGCTCATTTTAGTATATATTCGAAGCTTTGTTTTTCTCCCATATTTTTGTTTGTGAAAGCTTTCTACAACCTTTCTTATTGCTTTTCTTCTACTTTATTCTTCTTCTTCTTCTTTCACAATTTTCATCAGTTAAGCTCCTTTGGAACATAGCAGATTATTGTGGCAGTTTGTTGCAAATGATTATTTTCCTGCACTTAAATATTTCTACACTTGCTATATTGTTAGCTTTCATATATATAATATCAAAATGTATTTTATCCTCATGTGATTGTATCATTTTGTAAAGCAAGAATAATATACATTTCCCTTAAATGCATAATATGAAAGCTTAAGTAACTATGGTGCATAGTATTTATTTAGTAAGTTTATGTAGTAAAAGTTAATTTATGTTTATTGTGTGTGCACCATAAAATGAAGATTATATGCTTGTTTACTTAATTATTCATTTATTATTTATTTATAACCATATATATATATGATCATTAGAGATTTAAGCATACAGGTTTCATAATTTAATACTAAGTTTTGTTATCATCAAAATCATATATAATATAATCCCAACACCATCTCTCTTAGGACCTCTCAATACTACTTTTATAACTGAGGAAGAATTCTCATTTTACTCTAAAGATAATCTGCAAACTATTGCTAACAACCTTTTCCTTTCTTATCAAAAGCTTGTTGATTCATCACTTCAACACAAAATTTGGGTGTGTTGTTCCAAACTAACCCCCTCACCTCCACCAACCTCACCTTCTCCAAAGACATCCAAAAAACCACTAACCTCACTCTCTCCAAAAACATCCAGAAAACCACCTTTTGTTTCCATAAAACTAACAGTACAAACCAAACCAAAAAGGAATCCAGAATTCTACCTCCAAAAGTTCATAAGAAGGCTTCTACTCCTCATTATACTTTGTATTATAAAGAATACATGGCTAAATTAAATGCCAACGTTGAAGCCATTCTAAAAAATAACTTATTCTTTTTCCTGAACTATTAGATCCCAACTTTAAAGACCGTATTAATATTATTTATGTTTCAACCTATAAAGTCCCTTCTTAACTCACAAACCACCCACTACATTTCCAAACAATCTCACTTTAATTCCTCCTCCTCCTCCCAGATTTAAAAATTTTATATCTAAACCTAGGTCCTATTCCAAACAACCCACTCAACATCCTACCTCCACAACCACCCTTCTTCCTTCTTCTAAAGACCCTAACTTCTTCCCTCTAACCTACTCTAGAAATCCCCAAAACCTAACCTAACCTACTTCTATATTTAACTCACATCTTTCTTTTCTGACTACATTTATTATTCCATGTGATGTTAATTCTTCATGTGGTGCTTTTTCTAATGTATCTCACTTTGCTATGATATATCTCATTTTGTTCTAATGTATCTCAATTACACTTACTATGTAATTTTATCTATCACTTTAATGTATACATGTTTTTCCATTCTAATGCAATTTCTTTCTTATTCTCTTTCACCCTCTACTTACATTTTAGTCTTCAGTTCTTTTGATTATGACAAAAAAGGGGAGAGAAATGAGAGAAATAAGAGAAATAGGAGACATATACATATAAAAATAACTAAGTGCATACATTTAAGTAGAGCTTACCCATGCAAGGGGAGCCTCACTAAGTCAGTAGAAGCACATTGCATATTCTACAATTTTTATGAAAGGTTTATGGCTCAAATGTTTTATCATCATAAAAAAGGGAGATAATGTTAAGTATAACCCCTTACTAAGCTTGATTTTGATGATGAATGAGATTAAATAACTTAGTTTTGATGATGAACAAACAAATGAAGAATTAAGGTACTAACAGGTTACTTTCCAAGTGATGTAGAGTTTATATATCAAAACAGATTAAGGAGAGTAACTGCAAGTAATTAAAGGTGTTCATTATAAAATTATTACATCAATCTTTCAAAGGAAGATATTTTAAAAGGAATGCTTAAATAAAAATTATTCAAAAATTATTTGGAAGTAAATCAGAATCTTATCAGAAATATGGCATGAAGATCAGAAGTTATAAAGTATTCAAGAAATACTTCAGAACCTCATCAAAAGTATGTCAGAACCCCATCAAAAATATAATGTGAAACTCAGAAGAATTTAGAAGTAATCAGACATATCTCAGAACCATATCAGAGGCAAACCAAAACCTTCTAATAATCAAGGTGTAGCAATATTACACTATAAGGGTCATGCAGAAGCTCTCTCAGAATTGCAGAAATATGTCAAAAGTTAAACAGATGAACTTTTTGCACTCAGAAGTTCTTTAGAAGAACCTCAAAAATAATTCTAAGACATACAGAAATAATCTAGAACAAAATTCTGAAGTCAAAATCTTCTCATAAGACTTTCAGAAAACTAGATAGAAGGATGCTAGAAGTAAACTCAAAAAGTCAAGAATGTCAAATGTTGAATTCAATCCTCAGAGTTAACTTAGAAGAAAAATTCACAATTAGAAGCTAGTAAGAAGTAACTCAAAATACTGATACAATACTTAGAAGATTCTCAGAAGCTTTCTTAGAGGTGTCTTCAAGAAGACAAGAGTTAAAGAAAAATATCAGAAGCAAAAATCCAATCTTCATAGGTATCTCAGAAGTCTCTCAAAAGTTTAGAATATGACCATTGACAGAAAAAATTAACACTCAGAAATTCTGATTGAATACTATCAAGAAAACACTTATCATAAAAAATTCTGAGGAACTACTTCAGAAATTCTAATAAGCGGTGGATCGAATATTAGAAGTTCTAGCTATTTAACTTAGAAATTCTAAAGCCTAACAAAATGCAAAAAGTCATTACCAACTCAACCTAACAATTTGAAAACAGTGCTAAAGGTTGCAAAAGTTAAATCCTCTCTCAAAGTCTATAAAAAGATGATTAAAGCAACACATAAATACATCCAAGAACACACTGAAAATCATTTGATTCAAAAATTCAAAAAGTGCATTCAGGATATTCCATCGTTGAACTCCAACTACTACAATACTGCCAAAGCAATTCAAAGCTAAATGTGTGTCAACTTCAAAAGGAGTTTGAATTTGATCTTATTGCATATTTTGTTCATTCAATTGAGTTTTAATTTTTTTACAAGTCTACCTAAGTAAGAGGCATTAATCCGTACATTTCTATTTGGAAAACCAGTGAGTTGGTTGGTGATTTTTGAAATACAACACTTTGTAAAAGTTTTTGGTTAGCTTGGAAAACTAATAAATTAGTTGGTAAGCTTGGAAACCAATGTTAGTTAGTAAGCTTAGAAACTAATGTGTAAAAGTTTCTGGTAAGCTTGGAAAACCAGAAAGTTTTCGGTGAGCTTGTAACACCAACAATTGTTTAGTGGAACCTGAGTTCGGTAAAGAAGACTGACTCAGAGAAGTGGAGTAGGAACCCAGGAAGGGTCAAACCACTATAAAAATCTTATGCATACATGTTGTGAATTTTACTTTCTTTTATTTTAAGCACATCTCTTAAGTTATTAACCAAAATTTTTGAAAGATCAATTAAAACCTCCCCCCCCCCTCTTGAGCTATCATCCAGATAGGAACCAACAATTCCACTATTGATGTATTTATATCAGCTTTGAATTCCAACCATTGGTGGTAGGTGACTTCTATTAATTATAGAAGATTGTTCTGGTGAGCTCTTGTTTGAAAATTATTATCTTATAATTAATTCTTATTGCTTGCAGAGATGACCTTGATAGAGAAGAATGTAAGCTGCTAGTTTAGGCAAGTGTCAGGCGAGGAAATGTTGTAGATCTGATTAATTCATGATTTTAGAAAAAAGACAATAAATTCAGATGAATTCAGTCAATTTAGTTTGCCTGTTGCTTTGTTCTAGTCTTCCAAAGTAAGTTACGGATGAAGTTTCTCTTTGGCTTATGTTTGGACGAATTCAATCGATTCAGTTTGTCTGTCAAACAAAGCCTCTTTTCTTCATATTTGTCCAAAGTTAATTATGGACAAATTTTAGTGACTCAGGCAAACTCAGACATCTTAGGATTTGGACAAAGCTTGCTTTCTTTTAGTCGGACAAAGTTCTTTGCTCTGCATTTGTCCAAAGTTAATTTTAGACAAACTTTTGGTTATGGACGAATAAATTCTCAATGAAATTCAACTTTGTCTCTTCCTCTGCTTTGTATTAGACATCAATGCAGATTCTAGATTGCCTCTTATGACCCAAATGAATGGTCTGCTTCTTCAGGTTCGTCTTAAGCTTTGCATTTGTCTAATGTTGTCTATCTATTTGGTCAAACAAATTGACATCTCAATGCATCTTCCGATTCATCTGTTTTTCTTCTATTTCTTTATGTATTCCATTTGTCTATAGGTTCTATCTTACTAGAATTTGTTTCTGCAAGCTAAGTGCTTGATAAATATTTATTATTACTTAATTAAGTTTTGTTTGTCATCAAAACTCTGCATCAACACCATCAATCTTCTCCTTTTTGATGCTGACAAAACTTGATTAAATTATCTCATTTATAGATAACTAATGATGACTTTTCATGTTCTCCCCCAACTGATTTATACAATTTATCATTCTATAAATTACCATTATTTCCCCCTAATTGGTTTGTGATCATATTGCACATTATTATGTTTTCGCTCATATTATGTTTTCACTCATGAGAGAATTCCATAATAATCTTTCTCCCCCTTTTTGTCATAATAAAAAAGAAAGCAAGCTGTCAAACATGGCATAGAGACAAATATTTCATTCCAGCACATTTTCTAGTATAAGCAGAGATACAAGTAACATTTGAAATACAAAGCAGATCAACCTAGAAGCAAAAATTCTAAGTTTGGGGAGATGGAGCGAGAAATTGTGGTTGAGCCTAATTATGATTCATCAGGCAAAAGAAAATGTGCATCCAAAACTTTTAAAGGTTTCTCCAAGAGTGAGAGTTAAAGTTTTGGATGGGGGAATGGGAAGATGAGGGATAGGAGATTGATGTAAAATACTTATTATATCCTTCCCCCTTCTCTTCAAGTGCCCCCGAAGGTTGTAAGATTGAATGCAATATGTTTTGGCTGATATGAAGATGAAGATCATTTTCTATGAGGCCACATTTGAAGAAAGTAGCTACTAATTTGTTGATAAATCGAGAAGAGCATGAACGCTTTCAGAAGCATAGACATCCCACCAAGATAGTTGAAGCATCATCTTTCGTTTCTTCAACTTCCTCTACTCACTTTCCTTCCTTCTTCACTTTCTTCCTAAATCACATTTGCTGAGTAATTCCATCTTCTTAACAAGTGTAGTGAACGATGGCAGAGATAGATTAATATAGATTGGCCATAGGAGAATAAGTAGGCAATTGATATAATTTTTGAGGAGTGATTGACTATTTGCCAAAAATATAATATGATGTGATTTTCAATAGCTATAATTTGAATCTAACATAAAAACAAGGTACATGCCCTCAAGAATGAGTTGTCGGACAAAGTAATGAGAAGAAGATTTTTAGACAATAGGTAGGTTAATAACTTAAGACTAAGTGTTACTAGCTCTAGACGAATGGTTTATCCGAGATGGAACTGTTGGCGAACTTAAGATAATATGGAATTGTCTGGGACAAATCGTAACTTCAGGCATATGAAGTGTAGCTTTAGACAAATCTAAAACAAATTAGAACATAACATTCTCACAACTTCAAACATCATATTTTGTTCTTAGGTATTCACATTATTCATTCTTAATTCTCTTCTAATATTGTAGAAGATTTCTAAAGGCAGTGGTTTAATTAAAATATTTGCAAGCTGAGCATTTATAAGCACATATTCCAAGCATATATCATATTTTTCTACATGATCTCTAATAAAATGGTGTCAGATCTCTATATGTCGAGAGTGTAAAATTGGGTTCTTAGTTAAGCATATGGTATTAGTATTGTCACGTCTAATCGATATGTCTTTATATTTCAATCCATAATCTAAAAGTTGTTGCTTCATCCAAAGTAATTGTGTACAACAACTGATTGCTGCTATATACTTAGCTTCTATAATGGAAAGGAAAACATTGGTTTTTTTTTTAGAGAACCATGAAATTAAACTATTTCCTAGAAACTAATGGATTCCACTAGTGCTTCTTTTATCAACTTTGTATCCTCCAAAGTCGACATTTGAATATCCAACTAATTGAAAATGAATTCCTTTGGGATAACAAAGCCCCAAATTTAGCATATCAACCAAGTATTTAAGAATTCTTTTTACTACAATAAGATGAGACGCCTTAAGACTAAACTAAAATCTAACATATAAGCATACGCTAAATTGAATGTCAAGTCTAAATGCATTAAGGTAAAAAAAAGATCCAATCATACTTTGATATAACTTTTAATCTATAGTTTTACCCTTTTCATCCTTATCCATCCTTGCTGATGTGCATATTGGGGTGCTTGCTGCTTTTATTTCTTCCATTTTGAACTTTTTCAACATCTCTCTAGTATATTTAGATTGGCAGATATAATTTTTGTCATCTTTTTACTTGATTTGCAATCCAAGTAGTTCAATTCTCCTGTCATAGTCATCTCAAATCTTGACTACATTGTCTTTGAGAAATCTTGACATAGAGTTTCATTAGCAACACCAAATATAATATCATCTATATAAATGTAAACTATCAAGATATCCTTGCTAACATTTTCAATAAATAGTGTAGTATCAACCTTTCCTCTCTTGAACTGATGAACAATTAAGAATTTAGTTAACCTTTCATACCAAGTTCTTGGAGCTTGATTTAATTCATACAATGCTTTGGTTAGTTTGTGTACGTGATTAGGCTGATCATTACTTTCAAAACCAGGAGGTTGTTTTACATAAACTTCCTCACTTAGATAACCATTGAGAAATGCACTAGTTATAGTGATTTGAAATAGTCTAAAATTCCTATAAGATGCAAAATCAATTAACATCCTAATGGCTTCTAATCTTGCTACAGGAGCATATGATTCCTCAAAATCAATTCCTTCTTCTTAGGAATACCCTTTAGCAACCAGCTTTGATTTATTTCTAATAATAAGTCCACTTTCATCTAGCTTATTGTAAAATACCCATTTAGTTCCAATGACATCAATGTTCGTTGGTCTTGGAATGAACTCCCATAATTTATTCCTTTCAAACTGGTTTAGCTCTTCTCCCATTATAACAAACCAATTTTCATCAATTATAGCTTGATGGGCTTTATGTTGGAAATGAATGCATAATGACGACAGATGTTCTACATAGATCTTCTTGTTCTTACTCCATCATAAATATTACCTATGATTTAATCTCTAGGATGATCACTAATAAATTTTAAATTAGTAAGAGGTTGATAAGAAGCACTACCTTCATCTACCTCCTCCTCATTGTCTAGGTCTTGCACATGTTAATGCTTTGTGGTGTCTTCTCCCCCCTTGATCTTGTAATTTTAGCCTTTTTATTTTTACAATAACTTCATCTATATCACTGTCATTCTCCTTTTCTTAGGGTTAAATTAGTTTCATCAAATTTAACATATACAGATTCTTCTACAGTTTGTGTTTTCTTAATGAAAATTTGAAATGCTCTACTATTAGAAGAGTAGCCAAGGAAGATGACTTCATTACTTTTTGGATCAAACTTGCCAAGATTGTCTTTCCCATTATTTAACACATAGCATGAGCATCCAAAAGAATGGAAATAAAATATATTGGGTTTTCTTCCTTTCCAAAGTTTATATAAGATTTTCTTTAAAATTGCTCTAATAGTAACTCTATTTAGCACATGGCAAGCTATGCTTACTGCTTCTCCCCAGAATCTTTTGCACAATTTACTTTCATTAAGCATATTTCTTGTCATTTCCTGAATTATCCTATTCTTTCTTTCCATAACTCCATTTTGCTATGGAGCTCTAAGGGATGAGAAGCTATGGTGAATTCCTTTTTCTTTATAATAATCAACAAATATTCTATTTTCAAATTCGCCACCATGATTAGTTCTAATTGATACAATTGACATTTGCTTCTTATTTTGGACAAACTTTGAAAAAGTAGAAAATATTGAGATGTTTCATCTTTGCTAACCAATAGAATTACCCATGTGAACCTTGAATAATCATCCATAATAACATACACATACCTCTTTCCTCCAAGACTAACAACATCAGATGGACCAAAGAGATCCATGTGCAATAGTTCTAAAGGTCTAGATGTAAACACCTCATTCTTGAGATGAAAGGATATTTTTATCCTTTACAAATTTGATCCTTATCAATATTCAAAGTGGGCAAACAATTGCAAGGCTCTTTTTCTACAAGGAATTCATATTTGATATATTGATGTGTCCCATCCTTTTGTACCATAGTCATGGGTCATACTTAATGGTAACTAGGCATTTTCTTACAATCTCATCTAGTTGAACTATATACATATATATTTCCATGTCTTTTTTCGTTGAACATTAAACTATTATTTACATTAAATACATTACATGCGGATGGTTCAAATACAACTTTGTGACCTTTGTTACATAATTGACTTATGCTTAATAGATTATGCTTGAGTTTATTTATATATAATACATTTATGCATGCATTGAATAGACCATAAATTTTACCTATACCCCTAATGAAGCCTTTATAATTATTACCTAATGCAACTATTCCTCCATTCAATGGCTTAAGATTTTTGAACAGATGATTATTTCTTATCATGTGTCTAGAACAATCACTGTCTATGAACCATCAATTGCCAATTATGACTTTAAGACTTACCTGCATATAAAGTAAGCATTATTCTTACATCTTTAGTATTCAAGCATTTGGTCCAACTATGTTAGTGAACTTGTGTATGAAAAAATATTATGCATGATCCTTTGGTTTTCATTTTAGATTTGCACCTTTTCCTTGTATTTTCTTGGCATAGCAATCATATACTTTATGTCTATCTCTATTGTAGAAATAACAGCTGCTTAGAGCTCTACTAAGTGCATTATAATTCATTAGTTTCTTCATTGAAGAATGTCCTATGAACCTTCTAATGTTTAAACAGTTTTCTCTTTCTTCTGTGAGATTCATACCTTTGGACCATCCAACAAATGTTTATAGATCTTCATCACCAGAATGTTCATAACCAAGTGCTTTTTTACTAGTTTGACCAGTCATTTGCATAAACTTGATGACTGACTCTCCAGGGTTGGAGAATTTATTTAACATATTATTCAGTATTTCTCTCTTTTTTCAAATTTTTACTTCATAGAGATAGATTTCTCTATGCCAAGATTGCATTTCCTTTGACAGTTGCATCAAAATGCCTCTTATTCTAAGTGAACTTTTGGCCAAGGGTTTCAAAATCATTGAAGAGAGAGTTATATAATTGTTATAATTTATCAAGCTTCCCACATTTAGTATAGTTACTATTCGAGCTTGAAGAGTTAGAACTATAAGAATAGTAAGAATTTACCTTAGTCTCTAGTTTTGTTATGTAGTGTTCTTTGGTAGAGAGTTGACTTGATGAGTCATTCCATGTAGCATATTCTTGCAAGGTTTTCCATTTTATTGTCATATTTCTCACTCGAACTTTTGCTTGAGGACTCTTCATAATTTACATACATTTCTCTTGCCTGAATTCTTGATGGCTTCTTGAATTATTTTTCTCTTCTGTTCCTTTCTTCTCTATCATTGGTGGTGCTGTCGTGGGCACCCAAATTTAGAACCTTGCTCCAATCTAATTTTCTGTAGTAGTGTGAGTAAGGGT